>APFE030770597.1:0-13206 GCA_000404065.3 Pinus taeda | reverse complement strand
TTAAGTTATAATTTTAATTCTATGGACACAATAAATACTAAGGCAAAACTCAATTACAACCTAGTCAATAATTCCTAGAAAGTCAATATACTTTGTGGTCATTATTTAAGTTATCTCCATTGTGATAACAAAATAATAATATTTAGTTTTAATTCTAATTACACAATAAATATTATCCAATTGATAATTTTAAAATTTTATCAAAAAAACAATTGAATAGACTTATACATTAGAGAAATAAATGCATACACAAATTTACTTAATGTAATGTTAGACAAGTAATAGTTATTATGTTTTTATTAAGAAAATAAAAAATTACTTTATAACATTGTAGGGTAGACATGCAATTGTGGAAATAAATATAATAAATAATAAAGGTTATAGTAAAGAAACAAAAGCCTCTCATCTTTATATATGGAAAAATTATTAATCCGGTAATAAAATAATTAACTATAATATTAATATGTAATTAATAATTAAATTAAAATAAGGTTGATATTGAATTTGGTTTTATATAAAAATGAATTTTATTGATTTAAAGCATATTTTTATAAGTTATATAAGAATTTATAATAATCATTAAAAAATTATATCTATTTTTGCAAGGCGACGACTAATGAAACTTGGTCAGTCATTGTCTCATGAGGATTGAGCTCAATTGTTACATTATTATATTGAGAAAGAAGAGAAGAGTTATCACATTGTTTCATTTGGTATATACACACACATTGTATCGTGAATTGAGACACGAGCTTCAAGGTGATCGCCAATTAATATTTTATAATGATAGAATGTTTATCAATAAAGAGTGTAATGGTGTGGGGATTGTTTTTTATTTTTGTCATTACAGTGCCCATTGTGGCGCAATCGAAAGGCAAATGTGGGAAATGGAAGGTTCTGATGGAGAAATAGGGTGTGTTAGCCATGCACATGGCCCTCCCAATATATGGGTGGGAAATATGAGGTTCTCAAAGAAATATTTTTTATTTTTGACATTAGGGTTGATCACGTCCTTATAATATCTTACTTTCCTTTTTCCCTCTAAATCTTTATCAGTCCACATTTTTCCTAAATTTTGCGTAATCATACATTAAATATTATCCTTATTATGTGAAATGGTATCCTACTTTATCCCTCAATGTTGTAGCTAGGATTAGACATCCTTATGCCATCCTCGCTAAATGAGTTGAAAGTGGGGGTTTTTACTAGATTTAGAAGAAATTTTATGAAACTTCTTGGCTTCCATGTGGTTGAACTTCTTATATCTAAGATACCTAGTTCTAACCATGCTTTCAGTTGGAGAAATGTTTTTTTATTCAATAGGATTGGATAGGGAGTATTACCTTTAATATTGAGATTCCAGGTTATAAATCATTTTTGATTTGTTTTATCTTCCTCCGTGATTCTTAGTAGATACTACAACCCCAAAAGTGGAATCCATATAAAATGTCAATGAATATATTCTTGGATTTGGTTTAAGTGAAATTAAAAATGATAATAAATGAAAATTCTTTTCAAATAAGTCATGCATGTATATATATTGGAGTTTTGGCCATATAAAAAAAATGTTATATATGTATATATATATGGAAATATGAACCATGAATTATGGGTAAATATAAGTTTTCCAAGTTCCAATTTTAGGTAGTATTATTTTTAGGGTGGTAAACTAATTATAATTTAGTTTTTGATTAGTAAGAAGTTTGATTACTAGGTGGAAATATTGATTGATTTATTATTGTTAATATAAGAAACAACATGTCACTTAAAAGAAATGGCTAACAATTTTTAAGGGCATAGACGTACACTTTCTCCAAAAATTTCAAGTCTTAGGTCATTAACTTATTTGTTGAAATGTGGCAACAAAATGAAATTATGGGTAAAATTTGTTAATTAATGTGAGATATTTTTGTAACTAGATTCATAACGAGAAGGATTTATGTAAAGGAGGAAAATCCCATATTAATTTGGATGGCCTGAGAGGCTTGGATGATGGATATTCATTCTTGATTAAAAGTAGTTTCCAATCCCTTGCCCTGTAGAGGTCTCCTTAACACATTATCAAGGTTTTACCACGTAAAAACATCCTGTGTTAATGTGTGATTAAATTTGTCAATTTTTATGCATTTCTTGCCGTGTATGTTTGAATGTTGAATAACTCTTTCAAACCCAACAATTGGTATCAGACCCTGAGTTAAAAGGCGAGGTCTTGCCATCTTTGTAAGTCATCGTTGTGAAGGGAAAAGGAAGCTTGTTGTGGAAGAATGCAAAAAAGCCAGAAACCCTACCATTGGAAGAAGCTCGTCATTTTTGCTACTAGAAGAGGAAGAACACATAGTGCCTCTGAAAAAGGAAATCCACTAGAAAATTCATTTCATTCCACCCTCATGGATGAAGAGGAAGAGCCACTAGTCAAGGAAAGGACACCCGCTCATTCTATTGAATGAGAAGAGTGACACCTATTGTTGCCACTGAGAAAAGAGGTCATTGTTGTTTTGCTAAGAAAGGAAGGCCAAAGTCTCTAGGAGCCTGTCGCTACTACTGGAAAAGTCATTGTAGCCAGAAAAAAATATGTGCGTGCAGTTCATTCAGCAGAGGTCACATTGAGAATTGACATTGTGAGGGTCAACTATTTAAAAAAAGGAGTCATTGTTTGACTGTTTGAAGCCTGTCTCTTTTTTTAAGAAGTCTGGGTAGCCTTAGGCGAAGCAATAAACAACAGAGAGCCCCCAGTCGAAGCAAAAAAGAGAAGAGAGCCCCCTGTCGAAGAAGAAAAGAGCAGAGATCCCCTTGTCATAGTAGAGAGAAACAGAAAACCCAAAAGATGAGTTGTTTTTTTAAAGAAATCTAGGTTTTTTTTTTTATAGCACAAGCAAAGATTTTTTTATTTTTTTTAATTTGGAGTAGGGAAATTTTGAACTAAGGATGAGGAAGATGAGTAGGGTTTTCTAAAAAAGAATTTTTTTCCCCTCTAAAATTCTGACCAAAAAGGATACAAAAAACTGGAATAGGGTTTGAATTGTTTGTGGAAGTTCTAGAAATTATTAAAAGTGAACAAAATATTTTTTTTTTTGTAAGAGATCAAAGGAAATTAATTTTAGAAAAACTCTATTTAAAAGAATAGATTGAACTAATAAACCCTAGAAAGAACATCTAGAAACAAAATTTTATTAACTCTAAGGAAGAAATGGAAAAAATGACAAATGAAAAGTTTGGGGTGGAGTAATTCAATGGCAAGAACAAATTTGTTTTATGGAAAGTGAAAGTTATGGATTTTCTTATGCAATAAGGGTTGCACAAAGCATTAGACGGGGTGAAGAAAAACCCTGTTAGCATGAAAGCCATAGACAAGGAGGAATTAGATGACCGAGCTCTCAGTACCATCACGTTATGCCTCGTAGATGAAGTTCCCTTTAACATCATTGTAGAGAGTACAACTGCAAGTTTCTGGGGAAAACTGGAAACGTTATATATGACCAAATTGTTAACCAACATAATTTATCTAAAAAGGCAATTGTAAATCTTTGGATGAAGGAGGGTACAAAAGTTGCAGAGCATTTCAATGTTTTTAATACACTTATTTTCCATTTGTTAGATATGGAAGTTAAAATTCAAGAAGAAGACAAAGCTATAACCTTATTATGTTCTCTACCCAAGTCATGGGACCACTTAGTAACTTCAAGCAATTTGAGCACTTTTTATTCTTTGAAATTTGAATCAGTTGTCAGAGCTCTCTTATCTAAAGAAGCATGGAGGAAATCTAGTATTGAAACCTCTGCATCAAAAGACATGGTAGCCAGAGGAATATCAAAAGAAAGAGGGGAGAAATCGAGGGGCTCTTCTAGGTCTAAATCAAAGGGTAAAAAGTGTAAGGCCAAATGTTGGTACTACAACAAAATTGGACACCTCAAGAAAGACTGTTGGAAATGAAAGGAATCCAAAAACACAAAGAAGGAAGCAAATCAAGCTGATTCAGATATGAGTGATGAAGTTTAATATGTTGATGAATTGGGTATGGTAGATGAAACTTTACGTGTAGGTAATGTCTCTCAGAAATTTGAAAATTGGTTGTTAGAATCTGGTGCTTCTCATCACATGAGTCCGCACAAAAATTGGTTCACATATGAAGTTATGAATAGCAGTTTTGTGTTTAGGGGTAATAATGTATCTTGCCAAATTGTTGGGATGGAAAATATCAAGATTAAAATGTATGATAATAAAATTAGAACATTAACTAATGTTAGACATGTACCTGGATTGAAGAAAAAATTGATTTCTTTGGGAGCGTTGGACTCGGATGGTTACAATCTCACAAGTCAGAATGAAGTGTTGAAGGTCTCAAAAGGTGCCCTGGTTGTTATGAAGGAAAAAAAGGTCGGAAATCTTTACAAACTCAAAGGAAGTGCTCAGCTAAGTGAGGAAGCGACTTTGTTATTGAAAGAAGGAGGAGGTACTTGCCTATGACATCAATGATTGGGTCACATGAGTGATAAAAGTCTTCAGGTACTAATGAACTGTAAATTGCGTCCTGATTTGAAATCCTTGAAGTTGGATTTCTGTAAACATTGTGTGTATGGAAAACATTGTAAACATAGGTTTAAAACTAGAAGTCATAATAGTAAAGAAATTTTGGCTATATTCATTCTGATCTTTTGAGACCATCTCCTATTATATCTTATGGAGGTCCTTTATATTTCTTAACATTTATTGATGATTTCTCCCATAAATTTTTGGTGTATATGTTGAAAAGGAAAGTTGATGTATTTAATGTTTTCAGACAATTTAAAGCAATGGTAGAAAAGAAAACTCGCAAATTAATTAAATGTTTGATAACTGACAATGGTGGTGAATTTACTTCTTTAGAATTTGAACAATATTGTAAGGATGAAGGAATTGATAGACATAAAAGAGTTATTTATACTCCTCAACAAAATTACGTTGATGAACGTATGAATATCTCTTATGGAAAGAGACAGGTGCATGATCAACAACGCTAACCTACAAAAGGAGTTGTGGGTAGAAACAGTATCTACTAGGTGCAATTAATTGTAAAATTCCTTAAGAAGTTTGGTTGGGTCAGTCTTGGAATTATTCCATTTAAGGATTTTTGGTTGTGATGCCTATGCTCTTATTCCTAAAAATCAACATTCAAAATTAGATCAAAAATCGAAATGTTATTTCTTTGTTGGGTATGACTATGCACTGAAAAGATACAGGTTGTGGTATCCTACTTCACGGAAGATAGTCATTAGTAGAGATGTAACATATGATGGATCTTCTCTTTTAAAATCAAATGTTGAAAAAATTGAACAGGAACACGTATTGCCAAATCATCAAATTCAGTTGGAGGCTAGACCTTTTTCAGAAATTCGAAAGGAATGAGAGACTTCTAGAGAAAAAGGTGAAGAAGATGCCAAGGAAACTATTGAAGTTTCATAACCAGTTCAATAACTAGTCACTTCAACAAGGTCTACAAGGGAAAGAAAAACACCTGAAAGGTATGAAGATTTTGCTTCATATTTTGCAATGATTACTAAAGATGGGGAAAATTCTTATTATCAGGAAGTGGTGGATGATATGGATAGTGGAAAATGGAAAAATGTTATGAAAGAAGAAATGGATTCCTTAGCCAAGAACAACACCTAGGATCTTATAGAACTTCCTAAAGGGAGAAGTTTTATTGGATGCAAATGGGTCTTCAAATTGAAATGGAAATTCGATGGAAGTATCGAAAGGTATAAAGTGAGGCTAGTCGCAAAAGGGTATTCTCAAGTTGAAGGTATTGATTTTCATGAGATTTTTTCACTAGTCATAAAACTCGTTTATATACGTACTCAGTTGGCACTAACTAGATTACTTGACCTTGAGTTAGAATGGTTAGATGTTAAAACAACTTTTCTATAAGGTGATTTAGATGAAGAGATATATATATGGAATAGCCATAAGGTTTTGTACAAAGTTGCAGCTAAAGATTAGTTTGCAAGCTCGAGAAATCATTGTATGGCCTGAGGGAGTCTGCCAGGCAATGGTAAAAGAAGTTTGACTCCTTCATGGTGATGAAGAACTTTATTAGAACTGAATATGATCATCATGTATACTTCAAGATTTTACGTAGCATATTCCTTATCTTGGTTCTGCATTTTGACAATATGTTTATTGCAAGCAAAAGAATGGAAGAGATCAATAGGTTAAAGGCTCAACTCTCTAGGTCATTCGATATGAAGGATCTTGGAGTGGAAAAACATATCTTGGGCATGGAGATACATAGAGAAAAAGAAATGGAAATCTTTCGTTATCACAACAGAAGTATGTGGAAAGAGTACTTGAAAAGTTTGGTATGAACAATGTGAAACCTGTTAAGCTTCCATTAGCTTCCCATTTTAAACTTTCTTTAGTTTTGAGTCATAGAACTAATGAAGAAAAGAAGTATATATCTCATGTACCATATCAAAATGTTATAGGAAACTTACTATATGTGATGGCATCTAGAAGACTTGACATTTCACATGAAGTTGGAGTTGTCAGAAGGTTCATGGGAAATCTAGGTGAAGAACATTGGCGAGTAGTGAAATGGGTGCTTCGGTATTTAAGGGGCATAAGTGACCATTGCATCATCTTTAATGGTAGTGAAGGATTAGTCTATGGATATATGGATGCTGATTATGCAGGTGATTTGGAAAAAAAGATATCTACTACAGACTATGTCTTTACTCTTGCAGGTGGAGCAATTAGTTGGATGTCAAAGCTTCAAGAAATAGTTGCTTTGTCCACCACTGAATCAAAGTGTATAGTTGCTTAAAATGCCAGTAAAGAAGCAATTTGGTTGAAAGGGTTTCTTGATGAGATTGGAAGGACGTAGGAGAAAGTGAATGTATTCTGTGATAGCCAGAGTGTTATTCATTTGGCTACAAATCCATCTTATCACAGCAAGACCAAGCATATTGATGTAAGGTATCATTTTTTGAGACAAGTGATCGATGGCGGAAAAGTAGCTCTCAAAAAAGTCCATACATGGGAGAATTGTGTAGACATATTCATGAAACTAGTTAGAGTAGAGAAGTTGTGATGGTGTTTGGCTTCTCTTGGTTTCCAGAAGAGATGATGAATGGGCATGGGCAAGGGATTAAGAAAATTTTTGTCAAGGTGGAGTTTGTTGAAATATGACAACAAAATGTAATTATGGGTAAAATTTGTTAATTACTCTCAGTTAGTTTTGCAACGGGATTCATAACGAGAAGGAGTTATGTAACAGAGGAAAAACCCATATTAATTGGGGTGGCCCAAGAGTCTTGGATGATGGAGATTCATTCTTGATTATAGAAGTTTCCAATCCCTTACTCCGTGGAGGTATTCTTGACACACTGTCAAGGTTTTACCACATGAAAACATCTTGTTTTAATGTGTGATTAAATTTGTCAATTTTTATGCATTTCTGCGAGTGTATGTTTGAATGTTGAATAACTCTTGTAAACCCAAGATTATTTCTTTAAGGGAATGAAAGAAGAGTTCTTAGCCATTGAAATTGTATATTAGTTTTGACCCGAAGCCCAAAACTCAATTACAACCTAGTCAATATTTCCAAGAATGTCAAAATGCTTTGTGGTCATCATTAAAGTTATCTCAATGGTGATCTTCTATTCTTTAATAATATTTATCTTTAATTCTATGGACACAATAAATATTAGCCCAAAACTCAATTACAACCTTGTCAATAATTCACGGAAAATCAATACCCTCTGTGGTCATCATTTACATTATAGCCTTAATTCTATGGACACAATAAATACTAGCCCAAAACTCAATTACAACCTAGTAAAATATTCCTAGAAAGTCAATATACTTTGTGGTCGTCATTTAAGCTATCCTTAATGTGATAACTTAATAATAATATTTAGCTTTAATTCTTAATACACAATAAATATTATCCCATTTATAATTTAAAATTTTATCAAAAACTTAATTCAAAAGACTTATATATCAATAAAGGAAATGCATACATAAATGTACTTAATGTAATGTTACACTAGTAATAGTTATTATGATGTTTATCAAGCAAATTAAAAATTACTTTATAATATAGTAAATTAACATGCAATTATAATAATAAATAAAATAAATAATAAATAAAAAATTTGAGAAATAAATTATTACTTGAAAATAAAATATCATAATAATATATAACTAATAATTTAAATTAAAAGTTGTAGATTTATATTGATCTTTTATAAAAAATGATATTATTAAATTAATAATTTCTATAATATAATATAATATTTTATATTAATAATCATTTTAAATAAAATAAAATTAAATTTAAAATTTTTTAAACTCTATTTTAAATGGAAGAAAAGTGATAGATTTTATTATAGTTATTAAAAGTTTTTAGAATATAAATGTGTGATATTAGAATTTAGAGATAACAATTATTAATATAATTTTAAATCATATTTTAGGTATTATTTATCATTAATAGTATTTTTAAATTATTATATTATTTAAATAAATATCTTTTAATAATAGATTGTATAGGAGTATGTAAACTATTAAAAGTGAACAATGACTTTTTGCAAGGCAACAACAAATGAAACTTGTTCAAATGGTCAAATCAAGGGTAGTTTGACAAGGCTATCTGTGGTGAGGAATGAATTGAATTGTTACCTTTTGGCAAAGTTATAAAGGCGATGTCTCATGACGAATGCATTCAATTGTTACCTTTTGTCAAAGTTATAAACTCAATGTCTCATGACAACTGAATTCAATTGTTACCTTGTTGCATTGCTAAAGAATTAGCACCTTGTTGCACTGAGAAAGAAATAGGGAAACAGTGGGACCGGGATTAATAGTTTATAATGATAGAATGTTTATCAAGAAAGATTGTAATGATGCAATTATAATAATAAATAAAATAAATAATAAATTTTAAAATTAAGAGAAAAGTTATTAAAATAGTAATATCATTATATAAATTATTACAAGTGCACAATAGGTCTTTTGCAGCAGGGCAACGGGCAAATTGAAAATTGTTCAAATCAACGGTAATGAATTTTTTCCAGCAGCGCAACGGCAAATTGAAACTTGTTCAAATCCACCGTAGGTAGTTTGGCAAAGTTATAAAGGCGATGTCATGACGACTGACTGAGTTCAATTGTTACGTTATTGCATTGAGTTCAATTGTTACGTTATTCCAAAGATTTAGCGAACACTGTGACCTTGTTGCATTGAGAAAGAATCAGCCAAATATTCTGACTGCTGATTAATATTTTACGATGATAGAACATTTATCAAGAAAGATTGTGATGATGTGGGTAATAAAGATTGTAATGATGTGGGCACTGTTCTTGGTTTGTGTCATTTCAGTGTCTGCAGGGGCGGAATCTGAAGGCGAAGATGGTAACTCGGGTGTATCAGCCATGCAATTGGCTCTACTACCCAAAAATAAGATCATCTTCTTCGATTCGACTGATTTCGGCTCATCCAACTTCCCTTTACCCTTTGGGAAATGCCGGATCCATCAATTTCTGAAGAAAGATTGCTGGAATCGTTCTATCGAATATATGGAATATGATTTCCACACGAACCAGGTCAGCTCCTTTCAACTCCAGACGGAAACATGGTGTTCTTCAGGTGCCATGCCCGCTGACGGCTGCCTGATCCAGACCTGTGGTTTCAACGAGGGAGATGTGACAGTCAGAGTATTCAGTCCCTCCCATTTCTGTGATTGCACCGAAATTCCAAACAGGCGATGGCACGGCACCCATCACATTCTTCTCCCAACTGGCGACGTGTTAATTATCAGCGGAGCTTCCAAGGGCTCCGGTTCAGGGGACACCATTCTTTATGGTCTTCTTTACAAGCCATCAAGTCCCGGGCCACTTCGGTTTGAGGTGCTCACTCCCCCCGCCACTCCTAGGCTCTACCGTCCCAGTGGCCATATGCTCCCTGACGGCCGCGTTCTTGTGGGCGGCAATAATCTCGACAAATTTAGGGGCGTGCCGCATTCCACAGACCTCAGTTTGGAGGCGTTTTCTCCCCCCTATCTGGCACCTGAGAACGATGCGCATCGGCCCTTAATCACGTCCTGGCCGTCTGCCATGGGCTATGGCCGTACCTTCACCATGAGATTTTACTTGCAAATCTTGGCGGGTCAACAAAAAGAAGCAATTTCTGTTACAATTCTGGCGCCGTCTAATTTCACTACACACAGTTATTCCATGAGCCAGAGGCTGCTCGGACTGGAGATCATTGAGGTTGTGCAGATTTTTGAAGTGATATATGAGACTACTGTTACTGTTCCGCGTAATGCAGCCTTGGCTCCTCCTGGCTTTTATCTTCTGTTCCTTGTGCATGCCGGGATTCCTAGCCCTGGGAAATGGATAAAGATTACCTGTGATGAACCTAGGTCTATAGAAAGCATGTCTATTAAAGAACCCATGCCTATGGAAGCTGTGTCTGAAGAAGCTTTGTGTATGGAAACCTGCATGTCTGACGAAGGTGTGTGTACAGAAGCAGCTACATCCAACGGCCTTACAACTACGATGGCGCCTGCAGTGGCAGGAATGGCTCTGGGTTTGTGTTTTTGTCTTCTATGGGTCAAACGTATTTGCGAGTATCTTATATCTACGGGGCGTACAAGGATGACGCCTGAGGAGACAGCAGTGGCATTAGCAGCGCCTCTGACTGTTTTATTATTGCTTGATCTGCTCTGCTCTCTACTCTAAATCCAAATCCATTGCCAAACGCATAAATCCGTTCGACTGACTCACAGCAGTACACCGGCGGCGGCAGTATCGGCATCTATGTGTTTGACATTTGGCATGAACCTAATTCAGTGCCAAATAAAATAAGTTCAGTTATAGATAGATGCGTTTGAATTTTGCCCTGAAAGCAATTTAATGTACATTTATATGCTCCTGAAAGCTTCATTATATTCATATTTTTTTATTCAGATTTGGCATTTTTTTTTTACCTAACATGTATTCAATCACACTATCTTCATGCATGATATTAATATTTAAATGGCAGATCCACGTTAACTGATTTATTCAATTATCCGGAATTATAGTCGTTTGATTTCAGATTTGGTATGTTCTTCTTAAGGTAACATGTACTATTCAATTACAGTATTTAGATTTACATGGTAGATACACTACAACTGATTTATTCGATTACTGCATGAACCTGAAATAAAATGCATTCAATTATAGATGCGTTTGAATTTTGCCTGAAAGCAATTATATGTTACTGAAAGCTTAACATTAGATTCATATCTTTAATTTTGATTTGGTATTCTTTTGTTTTTCAAGTAAAATGTATTCAGTTACAGTATCTTAATGCATATTTATAACATTTCCGTGGCAGATATACGATAAGCGATTTATTCAATCGCTTCATTTTCGCGCTATAAAATTAATTTATTGAATTTAGAGAAGTTGTTTTATATTTATATTTCAAGGGTTCATCACAGCAACATGTGTAAGCAAAGCAAAGCAAAGGCCAATGGGCGATATGATTTAACAAATATACAGATGAATAAGTCTATTACTAATTCAAAACTAATTGATCTATTAATTACACAGTCTCCACACAGTAATAGATGGTGATTTCTCTGTTCTCATGTGATCCGTTTATTTCACTCTGCGCTAACATTTTCTTCTCGCCTTTCAAAACCTCATAATGTTTTTCGTGGGCAATCTTCCCAAAAATTTGAATCAACAATCCCTTCCATATCTCTTCTGCCATTTCCAGGTAGCGTAGTCTAAAGCTATAAATTCTGGTAAGATTATAACAAAATCTGGATGTTGGTGTTATAAAGTAATGACTACTAACAATCAGCATGAATTTAGTGTTTTCTTTACCATATATTTTGTTTACGACTCTTGCATGCATTTAATGTTATGAGAACATTAATCTATACTATAGTAGCAAACCCTAAACCCTAAACGGGGAAAGGAAACGCCGGTTTAAATCCAAAAGGTCACATCACTCAAAAATGGCATATATGTCTTTTTCCGATGCTCCAAAAATAACCAACCATAGTAATAATCAATTTGTTAATAATTATATGGAATATACTAGGTTACCATCACATATTATATATATTTGAGTTAGAAATCAAATATTTATATATTTGAGTTAGAAATCAAATATTTATATATTTGGCTTAGAAATCTGAAAAGATTTAGACATTTGTGGTGACATCACTCAAAAATGGCACACTTGTTCTTCCTCTTCCTCCGATGCTCTGAAAATAACCAACAATAGTGATAATCAAATTGGTGATATTTATATGGAATACACTAGGTTATAAATATTTATATTGAGAATCATCACATATTATATATATTTGTGTTAGAAATCTTAGAAGATATATACATTTGTTGAAAGAAATCGTATAAAAGTAATAGAAACAAATAAATAAAATGAAATTAACTTGAAATAAATAAATGAAATGAATTTGATAGGGTGGAAAGTTTTCCAAATCTATTGAATAGGGGAATTTATGAAGTAAATTAACAATGTGTTAATTCCTAATAAAAATGAAGTAAAATAGGACTTTGTTTATTCTTAATAAGAATGTAGTAAGGTAAAATTTTATTATTGCGATGATTTCATCTCATTTATTTTCACAAATAATACGTAATCAAAAAAATGAAATAATGGATCATGATTTTACTCACGAGAAAATAAGGATAATCAAATTTGTAAACAAATAAGAAGGATTACTACTTCACAGTGATCTCAATAAACACAATGATATGAGGAAAGCAATTCACAAATGTGATGTGATAAAATCAACAAATACAACAACCTTTCAAAATAAAATATAAAGATAACCAAATTGGTAAATGAAATAACAAGGATTACTAAATTCAAAGTGACCTCAATAAGCACAATGATATGAGGAAAGCAATTCACAAATGTGATGTGATAAGATCAGATCGAAAGATCCACAAGAAAAATAGGATATTTTTATTGGATTATGTTTGTTTATTTTATCTTAAAATTTTATTTGTCAAATGATAATAACTTGGTAGTTAGAGGGCTTAATTCTAGCTCTACTTGAGTTTTATTAGCACAAGACATGTTAGCCTATGTGGCAAAAAATTTATGTTGAAATAGAGATTGTGATTTAATCTTGAGTATCATGATCTTGAGGTGAATAGGGGTCTTATCCATCATAAAAACAATATATATATATCTATCTAT
>APFE030770588.1:152896-234726 GCA_000404065.3 Pinus taeda | reverse complement strand
TCTTGTGAGGACAGGATTGATTAGTTCTCCTATCGAGGCATCCTACCCATGTAGTTTGGGACTCATGGGAAGTACCTCTCATCTGATCAATGAGCAGGGAAATGGAGTTAGGGACCATAGTAGTACCGATGGACGCATTGTTGTATCCACCATACTCCCTACGCTAGGATGACCTCCATTGATCTGGGATCAATGATACTGGTCTGGGACCAGTGGTAGGAGTTGTACCATACTATGACGCTGACTTCGGGTCGGTTGAGACTGGTCTGGGACCAGTGAGAGTGGTACATACTATGATGCTGACTTCGGGTCGGTTGAGACTGGTCTGGGACCAGTGGTACACTCTCCGAGACTGCGATACTGGTCTGGGACCAGTGGTAGGAATGGTGCCTACTATGAAGCTGACTTCGGGTTGGTTGAGAGTGGTCTAGAACCAATGGTACGCACTCTGAGACTGACTTTGAGTCAGTGGAGGATGATACTGGTTTGGGATCAGTGGAGTTGTACTCACTATGGCGCTGACTTCGGGTTGGTTGAGACTGGTCTAGGACCAGTAGTACATACTCTAAGATTGACTTTGAGTCAGTATGATACATCCTCGATCATTTCTTCTTCTTCATAATTCGGACAAAAGCAGAGCAGAATAGAACAATGCAAGAGTAGAGCAGAACAAAGCAGAACCATATAGATCAGTACAGGGCAGAACAAGACAAAGCAGAACAGGCAGAATAGAGCAGAGCAAGGCAAGGGTCAGGTTATACAAGGTAGTGCATTTGATGGATGAATAGTAACGACCGATAGACAAATTGAAAATGAAGTTCTCCCTAGTTGAGAGGGAGTGTTAAAATTGGCAACCAGGGAAAAACTTCATGTGGGTCATCTTATTCATGGCTGATAATATTTTTATTAGATTCCTCTCGTCGAGAGGTGTAAGGATTGATATAAAAGACATCCAATCCATAAGTATCATGGAGATATGAATTTATTTTGATTATGGAATTATTATCAAGCTGACCTACAACTCATGTAGGCTCAAAAGCCCAACAGTCGCATCTATTCAAACACCAACATTGTGTATAAATATAGAAGGATTTTTCCTCATTTGGACTCACTCATCTCATCACATCTCTCTCTCTCTACTACGCAGAAAAGAGTCTCTTCTCTACTGCGCAGAAAAGGGTCTCTCTCTCACACATGTGAAGCCGGAAGCTATCGAAACTGACGCTGCAACTACAGAAGTAAAGATTGACCTGCGTGGACTAGAAGATTTCCTCTTTAGAATTGCGTTGTAGGTTCATCTGAACATCCTCTAGAAAACGCAACTTTTGGTGGTGGAATGAAGTCAATCCGACGAACGGTTTGCAAGATATCGACTGCCCTAGTTTGAAAGAAGCTGCCAAAACTGAAGCTGCAACTGCAAAAGCAAAGTTTGGCCTATGTGGATTAGAATATCTCCTCATCTGAACTACATTGTAGGTTCATCTAAACCTCCTCTGAAAGCCGCAACTTTTTGTGGTGGAATCAAGTCAATCTGACAGACGGTTTGCAAAATATCCACTACCCTAGTTTGAAGGAAGCTACAACTGCAGAAGTGAAGTTTGACCTGCGTGGACTAGAAGATCTCCTCATCTGAACTACGCTATAGGTTCATCTAAACCTCCTCTGAAAGCTGCAACTTTTGGTGGTGGAATCAAGCCAATTTGACGGTCGGTTTGTGAGATATTGTTTGCCCTAGTTTGATGATGAAGCCGCTGATATAGGGTTTGCCATTGCTGATATAAATTAGATTCATTGCACTATTTCTCTCTGCTGAATTATTGAAGATAAAAGAAGATTTGATCAAAGGGTTTCCCCACACATTGTGGAGTTTGTCCCTGGCTAGCTGCCACATCTTGGGTCTCTTGTCTTGGCTTGTTTTCTGTTGATCGTTTAATGTTCTATCTGCACTTTACTTTATGTACATGTGATTGATAATCTGTGGAATATAATAAGAAAAAGAAGTAAACTGTTATAAGCATAGAACATACCATAACACTAAGACACATGCATTCTCCAATACTCATAAATCGTTTGGGAAAATTCCACCTAGAGATAATTTATTTAAAATAATTAACTTTTTTAAATGGTTCCCTAAGTCTAAACTTAGGAAATCTGGTTAATTAAAGGGTATTAATTAAATCTGGTGTGAATCTTCTAGAAGAAGATGAGGATCAACTCCCAGTTAATCTTAGCCTTTAATTATGTTTTAATCTTGGTCGTTTGTGCTCGAACGAGAGATTATAAGGAGGAGTTTGATGGGTACTTGGAGAACACATCGAGTGAGAGAGATCAAGAGATTGAATTTCTCAAGAGTAGTAGCGTTGAGTTGTTGGAGTAAGATCGAGTGATCTTCTTGCAGTGAGGGGCAGTGATAGTAGTCTGAAGGAGAGTTTTCCAGATCCATAGAATGTAAGGCAGAGAAGGCATATAACAGTTCAGTGAGGTAGCACAGTGCCATGCAGATCTTTAGATGGAGTTCGAAATTCAACTAGTAGAGTCGAGATCTAGTGCCAAACGCTGAGGTGTGAGACCGGAGGGCCAGAGGGTCGAATTTCCAGACAGTAGGAGATCAGAAGAGGAGGTGACACAGAGCCCAACAAGTGTGATGCAGAGCTGCATAGGATTGACGCAGAGGCAGCGTGGGGCCAGCCAGCATGTCTCTGATTAGTGTTGAATCTCCCGAATTAGTGTGAGATTTTTCTCACTAACTCTTTGCCAGTTTTTTTCTGTATCAGATAGCCAGTTTGGGCATCCAACGATTTGTACTCAGAATCTACTATATAATAATAAAACCCTCAGTTGTTGCACTAGTTTTCTTGAGTTGGGTTTTTCCGAGGACATTGTCCAAAAACAACTGTGTAGATGTGTGTGTGTTTATTTCTCTCCTGTACCATATTTAGTTTCCGCAGTATTTATTTTGTGTAGGCTGCAGTATATATATTTCAATATTTGCCGTAGAAAAATGCAAGCAATTTGTTCAAGTAATTAACAAATAAGAGAAATGTCATCAGTTTGTTGCAGTAGGAATTGGGTAACCGATTCTTCATAAGGTATCAGAGCACAGATCATTAGCTAGAGAGCTTAGTAGCAGAAGGGTGGAGGAATTTCGAATCTTTGCAGAGGCAGCAGTTCAAAACCCTCAAGAGGTAGCACAACCCTTGGGCCAGGAGGGTCAGTTTTTGAGGAAAATTTATTTCTCTGAGAGAGTTGGCAGAGAAATTAGATTTTCCAGATTAGAGCTTACCAGAGGCAGAGGGAGATGCAGTATTTTCCTTGTGGAAAAGATTTTCAGCTGGGACCCAATTATTTTGCAGCAGGTTGCTAGTGCAAAATAGCGTCAGGAGGAAAGAAGAGCACACATTGAGGGAATGTTTTTCTCAGGGGACTTCTAGCACAGAAGTTCGAATTTTCCTAGCAGAGCAACAGTAATTGTGAGCAGATTTTTCCACTCCAGCAGGGAGTGTGTAGAGCCAGTCAGCAGATGCGCAGAGGAGAAGAGGAGGAATTCGACATTTGTAGAGATGGCCACGGATGGGAAGGATCCATTGGAGAGCAGCAAATTAGATCCAGTTGCTGCAGATTTCTCAAATAGATCAATATCCTTGCTACGGGAGCCCAACATAATCAATAGCAAGAGATCACAGTGTCAGGTAGACACAGCTAGTCATCCAAATGACCGTTGCATAGCTAGTTGCAGTCATTTTTAGGAAGACAGTTGCAGAACTAGTTGCAGTGACACAGGCAGAGTGAATTGCCCACTTACAATATGTAGGTGAAGTTCTCAGTGTTGCGAAAATCGTGATTTTATCGCGATAACATCAAAAAATCGCGATTTTTTCATTTTCCAGATAATATTGCGATTAATTCGATGATTTTTTCATTTTGAAAAAATCGGGATTTAATCCTGAAAAAATCTTGATTTTTTTAATATCTTTTTTAATTTTTAAATTTTGCCGATTTTTACCAATTTTATCTTGATTTTTACGATTTTTTTACGATTTTTTCCCCTCACCAATTTACTCTCGATAACGATTTTCACAACACTGGCAGTTCTAGCCAGGAGACTCCCAGCGCTGACCTTCACAGTCTAGTTTCCAATGCAGGAGGACTGTGTGAGTTTCCGAAAGGGAGTAGAGAGATTTCTCATAGGGAGACCAGGACTCAGAGGGAGTCTAGTTTCAAAGGGAGTAGCCCTATGGAGGCTAGTACTTCTGGATCTGGGGAGATCATACTCATTATTGCAGTAGTTGCAGAAGCATCAACAGAGCAGTAACAACAACAGTATGAGTAGATCCAATTTCATGATGATGACAACCATATCTCCAGGAGTAAGGTGGGGTGATTTGGTTTTGTAGCCCCATAGAGCTACAAGATGGGCAGAATTCTTGGGGAGGTCCACCTCATGAATCGATACTTTGCTACGGGAGCCCATAGTATGCAGTAGTAGGATGGATTAGTGGCAGTTGGTGTAGTCAGGTGCTAGAGTGATAGATGCAGTAGCTAGTAGCAGGTTAGATGCTAGGCAGCGTAGTGTAGAGTTAGCAATAGTGCAATTGGCATAGAGTGTTGATTTCTGGTAGCATCGAATGTTCTCTAAGTCTCAAATTTTGTAGGGAGGCTTGGGCACATGTATTCCAAAGAACTCAGAAAGCGTTTTGAGAAATTCCACACGGACACAATTTTATTAAAATAATTAATTATTTTTAATGGGACCTTAAGTCTAAACTTAGGAAATTAAAATAATTAATGGGTATTAATCTAACTGTGGGTGTAACTTCTAGAAGGAGACGAGGATCAAGCAAAAATGATCTTATCCTTTGATTAGCTTCTAATCTGGGCCATTAAATGTCAACGAGAAGATTATTTAAGGAGGCTTGAGGGTCATTTGGAAGATACACAGAGAGACTTCAGAAGATCAAATTTCTGAAGCAGAGCAGTTGCCGATGAGAAATTCGAAGTGAGCTTTTGCAGTGAGGGGCAGGGATAGTATTTGAAGGGAAATTTTTCCTGGTCAGAGAATACTCAACAGAGAAGGCAGAGGAAGATCTAGCAGTGGCAACGTAGAGCCAGAGGGGTTGACGCAGAGCTATGCAGGCTCACGTAGAGGCAATGCAGAAGCCGAGAGGAAGTCCGAAAATTTGTTGGAGTCGATTTCAGAAGCTGGGAGCCAGGGTGTGAGACCGAGAGGCAGAAATTGAAGTTCTTAGGTAGCAAATCGATCAGTTGGAGTGATGCTAGGCTAACGCAGACACTGCATAGAGGCAACTTAGATGTGACCAGGGACGGGTAGGGGCAGTCATTCAGGGGCTGGATCAGCCAGGATTTCTAGTGATAGTGTGAGATAATCTCACTGATCTCTCTGCCAGTGATATTCTCTGTAACTGGATTGCCGGGAAGGCATCCAGAAGTTGTATTCATAAATTACTACTGCATAATAATAAAACCCTCAGATACTGCACCAGTTTCCCGCATCGGATTTTTTCGGGGACATTTGTCCTAAAATAATTGTCACTTGTGTTGTATATTTTCTTGTTCAGTTTCTTGTTTCGGCATATTATTTTTAATTAAGCGAAGGATGTAGTAGTATTTACTTCGATATTTACCATAGAACACAGTAAATAACTTGTATGGATTAACAAGTAGGAGAAGTAACATCAGTCTGTTGCAGTAGGGATTCCGGGTTTAAGGAATTTTCACATAGAGCAGAGTTAGCAGTAGCGTAGAGGCTTTAGTGACAGTGTAGAGTCTAGCAGCAGTCAGGACTCTGGGGACATATGCATCAGACTAACCATAGTTGGCTCAATATTTTGGATGCTTTTTTGTTGCAGTTGTTGTAGTTACAGCAACGACAGATGGAGAGGGAGTTGCAGTGCTATCATGTCCCTTCTCAAACACATTTGTAATAGGGTGTCTCTACACATTTTTGCACATTTTTGGCTAAGGAAAAGGACCCAACAATTTCGACTTAGGGACTTAGGAGAAATTTCAGTTTAATTTGGTTGCTAGTGGAAGGTGGGGGCCACCCACGTGGGAATTCAAAATGGTTTGGAGGGAATTCAAAATGCTGAATGGAGGGACCCACATGAGGAAAAGAAGGCCCATGAAGACAAAAGGAGGAGGAGGCTCTCATTTGCACCATTCATTCGCCTTGCAAATCGAATTTACTTGACTGTTCGCTCAGCTGCTTAGCCAAGTCAACTGGCTGTTAAGCCACGAATCTCTCAAGCGGGAGATTCAACCTTACCTTCGGGAGACCTTGAGTGCTCGCCCTAGGAAGGCAGTTCCATCAACATTTCAGGAGATCTGAGAGTTTTCTACAGCACCATCATTCAACCACACTCAGGAAATGCATATTTCTGGGCCACCAGGAAAACATGCAGAAGGAGATTAAACCACAGTAGATCAACCATTGTCCGGAGGAGCCAAGGAATCAGAAGGACAACATTACGCCAACATTTCTTGAGAATTTTGGAGCCAAAGAAACTAGCAACCCAACATTTTGAATTCCAGGCATGGGAGACAGCGAAGAGGGCCAGTCTAGCAATTTCGTGGGTCTTGGGGGCAAGAGCTACAACCCAAAACTCATCTGAGAAGTCAGGAGATTTATAGGAGGGATCAACCCAACACTTTTGGGCACCTTCCAGAAATTTTTACAAATAGAATCCAGTAGGCTGAGTTTTGCAGTTGCAGTTGAAGTTGGGTTCCTTGGGGTTCGAATTTTAGAAGTCTAAACTAGCTAAATTCCTTCGTGGGTTTTTCTGGGTTTAGGCCAAGGAGTCAGGGGCTCGAATCTCATAATTTTCTGATCACGGGAAGTGGTGTTTCCATCCATTTGAAGTCAACATAAAGAATAGTTTTCTGGGCTGTGCAATGCCGATTGGTCTAGCAATTGTAGCAGCCATCAATTCAACTATTGCTCAACTGGGTTTGGTCAACATTATATTTACTGTTGTATTTTGCTCTTGAAGACGTAATAAAATGGCTTAGCAGTTCCTTATTTCCAGCTTTTCCATGGGTGCTTAGTTTCTATTTCGTTTTTCTATTTGCTGAACTGATTGTATGCTTGTATATCACTTATATTATTACTTAGGAACTTTAAAGTGGTATCAAAGTGTAGATCTTGGCTCAGTTGTGGTAATTTTGTCTTATGAGAGAAGGGGACCAACAAAACATCACATACAAAAGGCAGAGGTACTGGAGCAGAGAAAGAGAGCTGGAGATTACTCCAAACACGGAGGACAGGGGGAAAGCAGTGGTAGAAGAGGACATGGTGGAACCTAAAAGCAGGGAAGAGATGGCTTTCAACAGCCTCCTGAGGGCTTTGAATGACTTAGCCAAGGGCCAGAAAGAGATGCTAGAGCAAATAAAGATGCAGAACAGAGAGAGAACCACTCCTAGAGGGTTTCTATTTGGGGAAACTTCTGGAGCCTCCCAGCCATTCGATCATCCCTCACCAACAACACCACACCCATCAGCTAGTGGGCCAACTCGAGCCACACTGCCCTCTTTCGTACCTGTGGAACAAATCGAACCAACAAGGGGTGAAGACCCCACACAGATGGGAGATCATTTCAGAGAGTGGAAATCTATGGATGCAGACTTCAGGGAAGCACTCCCTTTCAGAGATTTCTACAAGCTCAAGCAGAGTGAGAAGAGCAAGGGCTATATTGGACAAGGTACATAGAGATATGAGCTGCAGAGGACCATAGGGAGGATGTACTTCCCTACATTCGATGGCACTGCCAAGTGCACTGCTAGGGCTTGGGTTGAGAAGATGGACACCTACATCTAGCTCAACTGGATGACAAAACAGGAAGACATCAAGATGGCCACGCTGCACATGGAGGGGGATGCCCATGATTGGTGGTTTCATGGCTTGTTCACGCTGGGACATGCCAATGCAGCTTCTTATGAGGAATTCACCAGGTGGGTGGTGGAATGTTTTGACCAGAGGTATCTGGGGCCCATTTCAGGGAGTTGACCCAACTACGCTAGACAGGCAACCCAGAGCAGTGTAGTTCAGAGTTTCTGCGAGTGCGAGTGATGGTTCCGGATCTATTAGAGACTTGGAGGGTATACACCTTCAATGAGGGCTTACTTGAGCAGCTGCATGGACTGGTGAAGTCACACAGACCCTCCACGCTGCAGGAGGCAGTTTTGTGCACTAGAGATCTACAGGGGGCCATCCCCAAGACTAGAGCGTCTTTTCCTGCATCGACCCCTTTCCCACGGAAGGGGCATGACACTAGACCTCCACCTTAGAGGACCATACAGGGGTGGGGGCAACTGGATGATGAGACACGAAAGGACCTTAGGAGGAGGAAGTTGTGCTTCACATGTAGGGAGCCTCGGGCACCAAGCCATCGGTGCACTGCCGACAAAGCACATTATATTGAGGTCTTTTCAGACAGTGACTAGGAGGACGAGTTGAAGCAGCTGTAGGAGTGTGGTGTGGGAGATGGTGAGAGTCCGACAGATAGGGGATCACCACCACCACCTCCACAGGTAGGGTCATCCTTTGCCCCATCTGAGGGAGTCCTTGCTTCTTTATGTGGGGTCCCCAAATTCTTGACATTGAGGATCAGAGGCACCATACAGGGACAATGGGTGTCAGTCCTAGTTGACAGTGGGGCTACCCACGACTTCATAGATGCCCAGTTGGTTCAGAGGAGAGGCCTCACCACGACTGAGTTTGAGGGCTTTTCAGCCCTAGTACCAAGTGACCATACCATGTAGTGCACTCGGTATGTGCCTGCTTTAACCGTAGTTATGGGGAACTACTTGATGGTGAACCACTTCTTTGTGGCTGATGTGCCAAACACCAACATAGTGATAGGTGTCCAGTGGCTATACTCCCTTGGGTGAGTCGCTACTCACTGGAAGAAACTAGATATGGAGTTTATCGGGCCAAATGGAAAACCAGTAGTTTTCAAAGGCATGCATTCATATCCACCCCAGACAATCTCAGCCCAGAGGATGGAGGTAGATCTGCGAAACGGGGACATCGCATGGGCAGTGGAGCTGAGGATTTCAGAGGTTGGGGGATAGGCCCAGCCACCACCACCAGACATATAGGCCTTGCTGGACAGATATGCAGTGGTATTTGGGGATATTCCACCAGGGCAACTGCCAGACAAGGGATTCGAGCATACTATTGAGTTGGAGCTAGGTGTGCAGGCGGTGATCACTATCCCTTATAGGCACCCTAAGGCATATAAGGATGAGATTGAGAGAGCCATTCAGGAGCTGTTCGCATTGGGCCATATTAGGCCGAGTTCTAGTCCCTTCATATCTTCAGTAGTATTGGTGAAGAAGAAGGATGGGACCTTACGCATGTGCATTGACTACCGGGCCCTCAACTGGAAAACACTGAAGAACAGGTACCCCATCCCCCACATAGATGAGTTGATGGATGAGCTTAGAGGAGCCAAGTACTTCTCTAAGATCAATATGCATTTCGGGCACCATTAGATCAGGGTGAGGGATCAGGACATCCCTAAGACAACTTTCAGGTGCCACTATGGGCACTTTGAGTTCTTGGTCATGCCATTTGGGTTGACCAATGCTTCAACTACCTTCCAGTCGTGCATGAACTATGTCTTCCAGAGACAGTTGAGGAGGTTTGTGCTAGTTTTCTTCAATGATATTTTAATTTACAGCCAGATGTGGGAGGAGCATCTCCAGCACTTGGAGGTGCTACGTATTTTGGAGGAGCAGCAGTTTTATGCCAAACTATCCAAGTGCGAGTTTGGCTTGACAGAGATGCCCTACTTAGGGCATATCATAGGTGTTGATGGGGTGAACGTCCATGAGGAGAAGATTCGGGCTATCCATCACTGGTTAGTGCCCCGAGATGTAATAACACTGAGGGGTTTCTTGGGTATCTGCACCTACTACAGGAAGTTTGTCAAGTGGTTTTCACAGCTGGCAGCACCCTTGACAGATTTGACCAAGAGGGGGACTTTCGCATGGACTAGTGGAGCACAGGTAGCCTTTGATCGCCTCAAGGAGGTGATAAGCAGTTGGTCGGTCTTAGCACTTCCCCATTTTTCCCAGCCCTTCACCGTGGAGTGTGATGCATCTGGGGAGGGAGTTGGAGCAGTTCTATCATAGGAAGGACACCCCATTGCTTTCGAGAGTTGGAAGCTCCTACCACATGAGCGATCATATTCCACATATGACAAAGAGATGCTGGCCATCATGCATGCATTGGCCAAATTTTGACAGTACTTGGTAGGCAATAGGTTTCGAGTGAAGACTGATCACAACAGTCTTCGTCACTTCATGGGGTAGCAAGGCCTCAATGGCAGGCAACAGAGATGGGTCAGCAAGGTGAAGGCCAATGACTTCGATATAGAGTATGTGTTGGGAAAGCACAATGTGGTGGTCGATGCTCTATATCGGAGACTCGCTGGTCTACCACTCATGAGCATCTGCCGTGATTAGAAGGCTCAACTACTGGTGGAGTACTCCAAGAACAGGAGGGCATGCAAGATCTCGGAAGATACCCATACAAATGAGTGCTACCAACTGATGGATGAGGTCACATATTACAAGGGGCGCAGTTTTCTGGTGCACAACTCGTAGTTGAGGGAGAGAGTGCTCCAGGCAGCACATGACTCGCCACTATCTAGGCACCAGGGGTTCTGGAAGACATATATGGCAGTCAGGGACAGATTCACGTGGAAGGGCCTCAAGGGGGATGTGTTGAAGCACATATAGGAGTGTGAGGCATGTCAACGGAACAAGGGGGAGATGATTCACTCTACAGGATTGCTACAATGGCTTCCCATCCCCAAGGGAAAATGGGAAAGCATATCTATGGATTTCATCACAGGGCCCCCCACAGTGCAGGGCAAGGACTGCATTTATGTAGTGGTCGACTGATTGACCAAATATGCCCACTTTTTCGCCATCCCCACTAGGTATTCGACTGCACAGGTTGCAAAGTTGTTCTTTAGGGAGATCTTCTGGTTGCACAAGCTTCCTAAGAACATTGTGAGTGACAAGGACAATAGGTTCATGGGAGGTTTTTGGAAGGAGCTTTCCAGATTGGTCGGTATCGAGCTCACTCCCAGCACGAGCTACCACCCCTAGACAGATGGCCAGACAAAACGAGTTAATCAATGGTTGGAGGGGTATTTGAGGAACTGCATGATAGGATATTAGAGGGCTTGGATCCGGTGGCTGCATTTGGGCAAGCACTGCTACAACACCACCCACCACATGTCCATTGGTATGACTCCTTTCCGTGCTCTGTATGGATATGATGCATTATCTTTTGTTGATGTTATTTTTAGAGACAGGTGGGCCCCAAAGGCCAAAAATTGGATCCAGGCTCTCAAGGATAACTTGGTGACAACAAAAAACCAGCAGAAGGTGTACGTAGACCAACACCGAACAAAGAGGCATTTCGAGGAGGGGGACTTGGTGTACCTCCGGCTACAACCGTACAGGCAGTCCACATTGAAGTGGAAGGGGGCCAAGAAGCTACAACCCCATTTCTATGGGCCATACCGGGTGATCAGACGAGTTGGGGAGGTGGCCTATGAGCTGGAGCTACCTCTGGGGAGCAAGATTCACAATGTATTTCATGTCTCGTGCCTTAAAAAGGTGCTGAGGCAACAGGTGACAGAAGCAACAAAGTTACCCCCATTGGATGATGGGGGCCACTTGGTTTTGGAGCCTGAGACTATCTTGGATAGGTGGGAGAGGACGCTAAGGAGCAGGACCATCAGGGAGTTCTTGGTACGCTGGAAGAACTTGTCGGATGAGGATGCCACCTGGGAGGGTGAGCACATTTTGGAGCACCCAGCTCTGAGGTTGCTTGAGGGCAAGCAACATTTGGTAGGGGAGGACTATCATGTCCCTTCTCAAACACATTTGTAACAGGGTGTCTCTACACATTTTTGCACATTTATGGGTAAGGAAAAGACCCAACAGTTTCAACTTAGGGACTTACGAGAAATTTTAGTTTAATTTGGTTGCTAGTGGAAGGTGGGGGCCACCCACGTGGGAATTCAAACTAGGCCATTCGAATGGCTTGGAGGGAATTCAAAATGCTGAATGGAGGGGCCCACATGGGGCAAGGAAGGCCCATGAAGACAAAAGGAGGAGGAAGCTCTCATTTTCATCATTCATTCACCTTGCAAATCGAATTTTCTTGACTGTTCGTTCAGCGACTTAGCTGAATCAACTGGTTGTTTGGGGGCCCTTGAGTGCCTGCCCTAGGAAGGTAGTTCCATCAGTGTTTCAGGAGATTTTGGATTTTTCTACAACGCCATCATTCAACCACACTCAAGAAATGCGTATTTCTGGGCCACCACGAAAACACGCAGAAGGAGATTGAGCCACAATAGATCAGCCATTTGCCGGAGGAGCCAAGGAATCTGAAGGACAACATTAAGCCAATATTTCTTGAGAGCTTTGGAACCAAAGAAAGCAGCAACCCAACAGTTCGAATTCCAGGCCTGGGAGACAGCGTAGAGGGCCAGTCCATCAATTTCGTGGGTCTTGGGGGCAAGAGCTATAACCCGGAAACTCATACGCGAAGTGAGGAGATTTGTAGGAGGGATCAGCCTAGCACTTTTGGACACTTTCCAAGAGGTTTTACAATTAGAATCCAGTAGACCAAGTTTTACAATTGTAGCCAAAGTTAGGCTCCTTGGGGGTCGAATTTCAGAAGTCTGAACCAGCTACATTTCTTCATGGGTTTTTTTGGGTTTAGGCCAAGGAGTCAAGGGCTCAAATCTCATAATTTTTTGAGCACGAGAAGTGGTGTTTCCAGCCATTCGAAGTCAGCAGAAAGAGTAGTTTTCTGGGCAGCGCATTGCAGATTGTTGCAACAGCTGTAGCAACCACCAATTCAGCTATTGCTCACTTGGGTTTAGTCATGCTTGTCCATTGAGATAAGCCTAGGTGCACCATTCTATTTACTATTGTATTTTTCTCTTGAAGACGTAATAAAATGGCTCAACAGTTCTTTATTTCTAGCATTTCCAAGGGTGCTTAGTATCTATTTCATTTTTCTATTCGTTGAACTGATTGTATGCTTGTATATCACTTGTATTCCTACTTAGGAATATTACAAGTGTAGCTGCAGTGCTGGCAACCTTTCAGCAGGGCCAACAACACAAATGTAGAGTTTTTCAGAGTTGCGCAGTGATTGGTGGGCAACAGTAGCCAGACTTCAGTAGCGCAGCAGGAGATGGTGCAGAGATAGAGTGATGCTTCAATGGGTTGCAGCTCTAGAGCACATTCCTCGCTAAGAGGGAGTGTTGATTTTTGTAGCGTCGGATGTGATCTAGTCTTGAGATTTTGCAGAGAGGCTAAGACATGCATTCTCTGATACCTAGAAATCATTTGGGAAAATTCCACCTAGAGATGATTTAATTAAAATAATTAACTTTTTAAAATAGTTCCCTAAGTCTAAACTTAGGAAATCTAGTTAATTGAAGGGTATTAATTAAATCTGGTGTGAATCTTTAGAAGAAGACAAGGATCAACTCCTAGTTAATCTTAGCCTTTGATTATGTTTTAATCTTGGCTATTGGTGCTCCAACGAGAGATTATAAGGAGCTTGATGGGCACTTGGAGAACACATCGGGTGAGAGAGATCAAGAGATCAAATTTCTCAAGAGTAGCCGCGTTGAGTTGTCGAAGCAAGATCGAGTGATCTTCTTGTAGTGAGGGGCAGGGATGGTAGTCTGGAGGAGAGTTTTCCAGATCCGGAGGAGTGCAAGGCAGAGAAGGCATAGAGCAGTTCAGTGAGGCAATGCAGAGCTTCAGAGGGAGTTCAAAATTCAGCTGGAAGAGTCGAGATCTAGTGCTAGAAGCATGGGTGTGAGATCAGAGGGCCAGAGGGTCGAATTTCTAGACAACAAGAGATCAAAAGAGGAGGTGATGCAGAGCCCAACAAGTGTGATGGAGAGCTGCATACGATTGACACAGAAGTTGCACAGAGGCAGCGTGGGGCCAACCAGCCTGTCTTTGATCAGTGTTGAATCTCTCGAATCAGTAAGAGATTTTTCTCACTAATTCTTTGCCAGTATTTCTCTGTATCAGATAGCCAATTTTTCTTTGTATCAGATAGCCTGTTTGGGCATCCAACGATTTGTACTCAGAAACTACTACATAATAATAAAACCCTCAACTACTGCCCCAGTTTTCCCGAGTTGGGTTTTTTCGGGGACATTGTCCAAAAACAACTGTGTAGATTTGTGTGTGTCTATTTCTCTCCTGTGTCCTATTTAGTTTCCACAATATTTATTTTGTGTAGGCTACAATGTATATATTTCGATATTTGTTGTAGAAAATTGCAAGCAATTTGTTCAAAGTAATTAACAAATAGGAGAAATATCATCAGTTTGCTACAATAGGAATCAGGTAACTTATTCTTCACATGGTATTAGAGCACAAATCGTATGCCGGAGAGCTCAGTAGTAGAAGGAAGGAATAATTTTGAATCTCTACAAAGGAAATAGTTTGAAATGCTCAAGAGGCAGTGCAGTCCTTGGGCAAGGGGGGTCCGTTTTTGAGGAAAATTTATTTCTCTAAGAGAGTTGACAGAGAAACTAGATTTTCCAGATCAGAGCTTACCAGAGGCAAAGAGAGACGTCGTATTTTCCTTGCGGAGAAAATCTTCAGCTGGGACGCAGTTATTTTGCCGCAAATTGCTAGTGCAAAATAGCGTCAAGAGGAAGGAAGAGCACACATGAAGGGAATTCTTTTCTCAGGGGACTTCTAGCCCAGAAGTTCGAATTTTCCTAGTAGAGTAGTAGTAGTTGTGAGCTGATTTTCCTACTCCAATAGGGAGTGCGTAGAGCCAGTCTGCAGCTGGGCAAAGGAGAAGAGGAGGAATTCGACATTTCGAGAGATGGCCATGGATTGGCAAGATCCATGGAAGAGAAACAAAAAAGATCCAGTTGTCGTAAATTTCTCACATAGATCAGTATCCTTGGTACGGGAGCCCAACATATCAGTGGCAGGAGGATCACATGTCAGTAGATGCAACTAGTCATTCAAATGATAGTTGCATAGCTAGTTGCAGTCAGTTTTTGGAAGACAGTTGCAGAACTAGTTGCAATGACACAGGCAAAGTGAATAGCCCAGTTGCAGTATGTAGGTGCAGTTCCAGCCAGGAGATTCCCAACGCAAACCTTCGCAGTCCAGTTTCCAGTGTAGGAGGACTGTGTGAGTTGCCAGAAGGGAGTATAGAGATTTCCCATAGGGAGATCGAGACTCAGAGGGAGTCTAGTTTCAAAGGGAGCAACCCTATAGAGGCTAGTACTTCTAGATCTGGGGAGATCAGACTCATTATTACAGTAGTTGCAGAAGCATCAACATAGCAGTAACAACAACAGTATGAGTAGATCAAATTTCGCAATGATGACAACCATACCTTCAGGAGTGAGGTGGGGTGATTTGGTTTTGTAGCCCCTGAGAGCTACAAGATGGGCAGGATTCTTGAGGAGGTCCACCTCATGAATCAATACCTTGCTATGGTAGCCCATAGTATGCAGTAGCAGGATGGATCAGTGGCAGTTGGTGTAGTTAACTGCTAGAGTGACATATGCAGTAGCTAGTAGCAGTTCAGATGTTGGGTAGCACAGTGTAGAGTTGGCAACAGTGCAGTTGTCATAGAGCAGAGTCTAGTAGCAGTCAGGACTAAGGTGACACATGCATCGTACTAAACACAGTTGGTTCAGTATTTTGGATGCTTTTCCGTTGCAGTTGTTGCGGTTGCAGTAGCAACAAATGGAGAGAGAGTTGCAGTGCGTATGCAGTGTTGGCAGCAATTCAGCAAGGTCAGCGACAACACGAATGTAAAGTTTATCAGAGTTACGCAATGATTGGTGGGCAACAGTAGCCAAACATTAGCAACGCAGCAGGAGATGGTGCAGAGATAGAGTGATGCTTCAGTGGGTTGCTGCACCAGAGCACATTCCTCGCTTAGAGGGAGTGTTGATTTATGTATCATCAGATGTGCTCTAGCCTTGATATTTTTCAGAGAGGCTAAGACACATGCATTCTTCAATACCCAAAAATCACTTTGGAAAATTCCACCTAGAGATGATTTAATTAAAATAATTAACTTTTTAAAATGGTTCCCTCAGTCTAAACTTAGGAATTTTGGTTAATTAAAGGGTATTAATTAATCTGGTGTGAATCTTCTAGAAGAAGACGAGGATCAACTCCCAGTTAATCTTAGCCTTTGATTATGTTTTAATCTTGGTCATTGGTCCTCCAACGAGAGATTATAAGAAGGAGCTTGATGGGCATTGGAGAACACATCGAGTGAGAGAGATCAAGAGATCGAATTTCTCAAGAGTAGCAACGTTGAGTTTCCGGAGTAAGATCGAGTGATCTTCTTGCAGTGAGGGGATTGATAGTAGTTCGGAGGAGAGTTTTCCAGGTCCAAAGAGTGCAAGGCAGAGAAGGCATAGAGCAGTTCAGTGAGGCAATGTAGTGCCACGTAGAGGCAGCATATAACTTCAGAGGGAGTTTGAAATTCAGTTGGGAGAGTCGAGATCAGTGCCAAAAGCTGGGGTGTGAGACTAGAGGGTTAGTGGTCGAATTTCCAGACAACAAGAGATCAGAAGAGGAGGTGATGCAGAGCTGCATAGGATTGACGCAGAAGCTACGCAGAGGCAACGTGAGGCCAGCAAGCCTGTCTTTGATCATTGTCGAATCTCCCAAATCAATGAGATTTTTCTCACTAACTCTTTGCCAGTTTTTCTCTGTATCAGATAGACGGTTTGAGCATCCAACGATTTGTACTCAGAAACTATTGCATAATAATAAAACCTCAGCTGCTGCACCGGTTTTCCTGAGTTGGGTTTTTTCGAGGACATTGTCCAAAAATAACTGTGTAGATGTGTGTGTGTTTATTTCTCTCCTGTGCCATATTTAGTTTCCGCAATATTTATTTTATGTAGGCTACAATGTATATATTTTGATATTTGTTGTAGAAAACTGCAAGTAATTTGTTCAAGCAATTAATAAATAGGAGAAATATCATCAGTTTGTTGTAGTAAGAATTAGGGAACTAATTCTTCACATAAACCAGCCTAAGGGGATCCTCTTCTTATTCATCTAGTGTTGATGCATATAAGGCTAAGTTACATGAAACATCGAAATGTCTGGAAGTTTCTGAAATGGGTACGATTGGAAAAGCAACCCCCGGAAAATGGAAATGTTAGGAGAAACGTCATGTGTGTGTGTGTATACATTTTACAAATAAGTTAATAACGCATTATCTCGCAAGGAAAAAATAATGAGACACATAAATGAGATTTTAGAAGGAAAGCCCAATCTATATTAACTCTCATAGATGATTACATGATTCAAAATCCTAAATTATCCTTTATGAATGAGGTTGTACATCCAAGATTTCAAAATAAATCTTTATATATGAGGCTTTACATCCAAAATCAGCCTTTATACATGGCTATATCTGATGAAAATGAAATAAAACATGAGCTAACGAAAAGTACAATTACATATCTTATAATCCTCATCCTCATCTTCATTAAGAAAAATAGAACAAGGTGCTTTTTTAGCAGAACTAGAGAGTGGATTGATAAGAGATAAATTAGTTTTTGGAGTGATTAGAGATAAAATTTAGTGGCAGATTAAATCTTTTGTGGCAATAAAAGGGCCCCACACCCTTCTTGGGTGTTTGAGTGAGCCCATAGGAGCAACAATGTCATGGAAACGGGGCTGATTTGGGCCGAAACATTTCAGTGGCGTTTCCAAATGAAGAAATGCCACCTAGGTGTTTCGGTCACGTTTTGGTCGCATTTCAGCAATGTTTCGACATTTTAGGGTATTTCGGGTACGAGTATGCCAACTTGTGGGTTGTTTCGTGCAACATAGATATAATGGAACCACAATATAAGGTCCTCTATAATCTCTAAGAATTCCTCCACATAAAAAGCCATCTTGGGTCTCAAGCTCCCTGAGGGTGTGATCCAAGTGACTTGGATGTGCTACGTATAAATATCCTCCTTGATAATCCCATTCATTTCCTGCTTCCTAGCAAGAGATGGCTAGAAACATTTAGAATGTACCTAAACAAGAGAAGCTGATCTATTGATATACCAAATGAATGAAGGAAATAGGACACTTTTGAGTACTAGCACCTTACTCTCTGAGAGCAAGGGGGAGGAACTAGGTGTTGACCTTTGAAGATTGGTAAGCAAGATAAGGGTACTACTCCCTATTGAAGATCAAGTTAGAGAATCTTCAAATATGTAATAGCTCTACCAGTCAAAGTATTTCAATCTAGAAGGGGTGTGTCCACAAACTTTACCTAAACAATGGGTTAGGGGGTCATCCTCTTGCTTCTCATGATGCAATGGAGTGAGAGGTTTTGAACTCTCTCAATGCAATCCCAATCTAAATTGAGCGGGCTTACTACCCAAATGTCTAAATTGTACAGAAATATGGGTCTAATGATGGAGTCCATGAGGTCCAGGTTGGATATGAACATGGTGTTGAAAACACTTTCTATCTATAAGATAAAGGGAAACATACCCCTTATATACTTGGGGTTAGAGTACTTGCCTAGACCCAAACATAGATATATATATATGCAGTGGTAATATCAACCTCTTCCCCTTCAAATTAAAGTGGAAACCTAAAATGGACTTCTTCAAGCAATTGAAGGTCACCTCCCAATGTTGAATATCAACTCCTGAAGCTCACAAAACAATGCAAGCACATCCAATTATCTCTCTAGACCCCTAGGCATGGAGGCCAAGATAACCATATCATTAGAAAATAAGAGTATGGAGATTAGTACATGGTGGAGGAGAGAGTTGTGCCTTGGTTGGATGTGCTTGTGCAAAAGGGTCTCCATCTCATGTGCTATATATCAAATAAGGAACCTGGAACTCTAGGACCATCCCTGCTAACTGAAAATGAAGAGGGCCAAGTCTTACCTTCCATTGAAGGTTTGAAACCAGATGCACATGCATAATTACTAGAGCATGCAATTCTGCAAAAGAAGATCAGAATGACCAGAAGTGGTCAACAAGAGCTTTGGAAGCTGGGATTGAAGGATCAACTACTAGCCAAGGCTATATAGTACACCAAATAGAAAGTTGATGAATTGTTTCCTCACTTCCTTCGAAATTGTTTCCCCATTTCCTTGAAAATTGTTTCCTCATTTCGTTCAAAACTAAAGCTTTTAGAGAGCAAAAGCCTCCCCAAATGGGGAGGGATAATCCAAATGGATCTACATAATATAAATGTACTTACGTACTATATTGTGGGGATTAGGATTTGTAATGTCTCAAGTATGGTCTTGACTTCATTAGATTTCAAGACATCAACTTCTAGCACATTTTTGGATCTTCTAGTTTTGTGGTTGACAATTGACGATTGTTGCAGGTTTCATCACCCTTCATGGAAAATTTACGTCTCAATGAAATCTTTCCAACAAGTTACTGTGTACCTAAAATCGAGTTCATATGTGAAAGTTATGGCCCCATCAAGGTAACAGTCCAACTATTCCCCACTGGCCCAAGTGACGACTATGTCCACTCACCATAATTCGAAGATGGCACGTTAGTAATCCGTGGGAATCTAGTAGAGACTTCTAAAAGCATCATGGAGGTTCCAAGTGTTTTTCAAAATCCTATCCCTAATCCTAATTCTAGCTATCAAAAACATAGCAAGAGGGAAAAGAGTTCAAATTTTTACTAGCCATTTTTTGCTCCATTGTATGACCAAGAGTGTGGAGGAGAAACTAATGCAACAAAGAGACCAAAGCATATTGTAGAGGGCTGTAAAATACCATAGTGTGTCATAGCTTCATAGTAACCTTGGACAACATTGTATTATATATTGTAATCTCCATAATATAAAAAAACAGAGACACAATCCTTCATTGCTTGTTGGTTTCCCATATGAATTTCCAAGGTATTGTGTTCTGTTTTGTGGCTTTTCTATTGTAAGGGTATTTCACATGTCATAGAAGTTAAAGATCCAAATGTTGTGCTTTTATTTCTGTTAAAGAATGTAAACTACGAAAATATAATGACATAGTGGAGCACAGGCTCACATTAGTCATTTAAAGTTTGGATCTGTTTTTCTGAACCAACCATTGAAATATCCAATGCTATTTACGTGGAAGTAAAGAGCTCCTTAACTTTGAATTGGAAGTCAACTTGTTTATCTATAGGATTTGGATGAAGATTGATTAAAAAATTTAATGCTAGTCTTTGGTTCCTGAGGGACTTGCTTCTCTAAACACTTCAAACGAGCAGTTTGGTTTGGCTCTAATTTTTTGGAATGGAGATAAATTGAAGCTAGATTAGGATGAAAAACGTAGAAAGTTAAAATGAATTAACATATGACAATGATGATGGCCAATTTTATGGACAATGCATTCTGCATAGTCAACCTTGGAGGAGAAACAACCTCCACCAGATCAGGGACCCTCCCTTTATTGGCAATAGAACTTAGACAAAGAACCCACGGAAGGAGATATATTAACACAGGATATGAAGCATGGAAAGAAGGCTCAGATTTTTGGTCAAGGAAAGATAAGAATGCTTAAATTTGGAGTTTTTCCTTCAGATTTTCTACCTTTAAACTCTTTCAAATCTCTTTACTACAATGGGTTTTTGTTGTGCAACAACCATCCAGGTTGAAGTTTTTGTTTAATTTCTATACATGGACATTCTAATGTTGATGTCGCGAGTCTTTTAATGTTGATGACATGGTTGATTCTACTAGCTGTAAGAGCTGTTATTTGAAGTAGCTAGTAGCTCTGTTATCTGTTTTGAGATCCTTAATAATGCTGGATTATGTATTGGTTGCTGGCAGTTCCGGTCTTATTTTAGTACTGTTATTGGTCATAGCTCTGAATGATATACTGATGGAGTCGTATATTAATATCTCCGACTGTTACGAGAGAGTCAGCAGGTGATTTATAGCTATCTCATTTCCTAGATTTTGTTCTTACATCCCTTATCAAACCCAGAAAGGAAACGAATAATCTAGACATATTCGTTCTCAATATTAGGTGGGATATTAGGCATCCATTTCAGAGGTCAGTATCAAATGATGAAGAGCAACTGTTTTCAACCTGACGGGGAGGTAAAATCCGGTCAAATGTATAATATTTTATATCTATGGACTACAGGAAAAGGAAATTTGAACAATATAGCACGAATCACATTATAAAATCAGTGATTTATTTACGTTTCCATTCTTAGAAATCATGGTTTTGCTATCTATCAGAAAGGAGTTGAAAATTTGACTAAAATTTCCACCCACTACTTTTAACATTGAAAGGACAAATTCAGTATGATAAATTCAAGAAGAGAAGGATAACTGACCCTGCCACCAACATGCAATACAAAGGCCAAAATGACAGCTATAGGAATGCCAACCACATAGTATGCCCCAAGATTTACATAGGCACCCAATGTTTGCCATCCACATCCTCTAGCAATACCTGTAGAAACACTGAAGTTTCAGAAAACATGACCTCTGAAGGAATGTTTTTGTTTCTAGAGACAGAAGTGTTGCGAAAATCGCTATCGAGAGTAAATTGGTGAGGGAAAAAAAAATAATAATAATAATCAAGATTTTTTCCCAAAAATTCGCGATTTTTTCGGGATTAAATCCTGATTTTTTCAAAATAAAAAATCATTGAATTAATGGCATGATATTATCGGGAAAATGAAAAAATCACAATTTTTTGATGTTATCGCGATAAAATCGCGATTTTCACAAATATATGTTCGAGATTATTTCAAGATCAGACAATCTATGAGAAAGGTTATCTACCTACTAGAACACCCTGGATAGCATCAATAACTGTTGAGGCTGCAAGCAGTGGCATCATGCTTGAAATGTAGTCAACTACCTCTCCTTGATTGCTATAAACATAGACCCAGACATTTCGAACAGAGAATAAAGTAGAGCCTATCATGAGGGCCTCCATGGCTGCCATGCAAACTCCTACATGCACTGATAACCGTGCAGCACGTGATCGTCCAGCTCCTAGTTCGTTGGAAACTCGTGTGCTGTACTGCAAAAGGTTTGTATGAAATATATGAACAGAATTCAAACTGACAATATCATATCCTTAAAGAACTTGCTCTAAGAAACATTTTTAAATCAGTTATACCAACCTTACAGCAGCGCCCAGGCCAAAGGGTATCATATATGCAAGTGCAATAGTGCTAATGCTGCAAAGAATCAAAAGAGAGCTCAACCAAAATAAAGTAACTATCGGCAGTGGATAAGCAGATGTTGTTATTAACTTTATGTACAGTAAATTTGTCAGATGTAGATAACTGACATAATTACCAGATGGAGAGGACAGACATCTCAAGTTCAGGCTTAGGCAACAAACCAGAGAGGAGAACAAGCATTTCAAAAGACCAGTACTGCAAGCTGTCAACAAACATAGAGATATTAGTTTAGGAATAGAGCAATATTTAGTATAGTATAGTACATAATTGATTCCTACTGAAGAAATGGTTTGAAAAATATTAATCACCCTGAAGTAGAATAAGCCAAATGGAAATAGAGATTGAAATAATGTATAATTTTTTTAAATTCAACTACACTTCACAGCCAAAGAGAGAGGACTAATACCAGATCATCACTGCAGATGGAATAGCGAGCTTAAGAAAGTTTGTAATATCATATAAACCTTCCCTTGAGAATGATGTCCATGTCTTCTTGCATGCAGGGGAAAATGTAACATAAAGTGATAGCAGTGCCACATTCAGCCAATTGGAAATGCTGTTTGCCAATGCAGCCCCTTTATTACCTAATCCAACTTTGAACACCAATATCCAACAGATAGGAACATGGAAGCAAAGAGTAATTGCAGAACTTAACATCATTGGAAAGACGATACTCTGTGCTTGGAGAAATTTCACAAGGGGTTGAAAAGCCGCAAAAGAAAACAAGCTAGGAATCATCCATCTTGCAAATTTCCCTGCTTCAAAAGATATCAAAGGATCTTGCCCAAGGGCTACAAGAATGTGTCCCATATATGCCCATATCAAGGCAAGTGTTATGCTCACACAAAAAACAGCAAAAATTGCTCTCTGCAATTGAATACCAAGCAAATGGTATTGCTTTGCTCCATAGGCCTGCCCACAAAGCGTCTCTAATGCACTTGCCATTCCCATCTGTTCAGACACGAGTAACAAGAAGATAACTGATCAGTCTACTGTTCAGGACAGTCAAAGCTTGAAAGTTCCGTTTCCCACTTACAACTTAATTGAAGTGCATTCACTTACAGATCATTCGATAAACAAAATATTAAACCTGGTAAGCTTGTTTGTTAAGCAACTACAAAGTTAAACCTCTATTAATGACAACTTTTAATTAGCAAGTGAATTGAGATGGATTCATACACACTTTTATGCTGTTTACCTCAGGAGCCTGTTAAGCATGCTGCTATGTTCTGAGCATAGTTTAATAAAAGATATTTGATTAAGCATTTAATAAATGATTGTTCCATGATGTAGGAGCATCTAATTTTAGAAAATTGATTATTATTATTAGTAGCAGTTGTGCCTGTAGAATCTAAAAGTAGTGTTATGGTGTTACCCTACCTTTATAGATAAGGAATAATCACTTGAGTAATCTAGTTGTAACTGCATTCATGCACCACTAGAGGTAAAACAAAAAAGGAATTGCTGTAAAGGTTATCATAAGGATTTGACTTCTTCTCATCCAGTGCCCTTCCTCTAACAAAGGTAATCCCATGGCCTTCTTTAGTGAAAAGTCAAGATCCACAAGTCTTGAGTGTTTTGCCTCCCTATCACAGTGACAAAATCAAGTTTGATTAACCCAAGACCCTAGAAGAAGCAATAAGAAAGGCCAAATGTCTCTATGAACAAAGAAAAATCAAGCCAACATTCCAGAAAGCTCGGGATGAGAAGAAGAAAGATAAGATGGAGCAAAGGAGAAAAGGGTATAATCCCTATTTTTTCAAGAATAACTCAGGACAATCAGCCAAGACAGCCCTAACCTAGTGAGTCAAATAAATCATACTGATTAGGAATGAGGCCAAGATATTTGCCCATTAAATGTTGGGGTTACAAGGGAGACCACATGTTGAAGGACTGCCCTCATAAGGATGCAAAAATTAGAACCATGCCAATATACAAAGAGCTGGTACAGTGGAGGACATAGGTAGAAGTATGCCCACAATATATGCAGCATTGGACAATCAACAAGCTAATCATCAAGTGCATATGATTGAAGTTGAAGGTAAGATCAATAACCAACCAATAGCACTATTAATTGATTCTAGAGTTAGCCATAGTTATATTGCCCCAAAGCTTGTTGAAAGATTTACTTTGAAAAGACTAAGCATGGAAGGACGTGGATAGTGCAGCTAGCTATAGGGGCAAAGAGAAGAATTAATGAGTTGGTAAAAGAATGTCCAACAGATATGAATGGGTAAATACAAAAGTAGATTTAATATCATTCATTGGGGTCATATGACTGCCTCATAGGCATGGATTGGTTGTAAAAGCAGCATGCCAACCTAGACTCCTATAATAAGGCATTTATTTATCTTGATGAAGAAGGGAAAAAACGTAAGTTACAGGGAATCCTAGGACCTATTTCAGTAAGGGAAATATCAGCGATGCAAATGAAGAATTTTTAGAAAGGGACGAAGCACATGTGGAGGAAGAGGCCAAGGATAAGGTGCCTAACATTGAGGGTTATCTAGTGCTAAAGGAATATGAAGATGTCTTTTGTGATATTCCAGGGTTGCCACCTAAAAGGGTTACTGACATAAGGAGTTTAAATGAAGCTTGAAGAAATTTTGAAGGGGTACCTTTGCCCGAGTATCATCTTGGGGTACCCTAGTGTTGTTTGCTAAAAAGAAAGATGGTATATCGAGGTTGTACATAGACTTTAGATAATTTAATAAGATGGCAATAAAGAAATAAGTAGCCTTTACTAAGGATGGATAACTTATTTGACCAACTAAGAGGAGCTAAGGTATTCTCAAAGATTGATTTGAGGTCTGAATACCATCAAGTCAAAATTAAAGAAGAGGACATGAACAAGAAACATTCATAATTAGATATGGTCACTACGAGTTTGTTGTGGTGCTCTTTGGTTTATGCAATGCACCAGGTGTCTTCATGTGCTTGATGAATGGAATTTTTAGAGAGTTCTTGGATAAATTTGTCATAGTATTTTTAGATGACATCCTTATATACTCAGAATTAGAGGAAGAACATGAACAACATTTGAGGATGGTTTTATAGGTACTTCAAGAGCATTAACTCAATGATAAAATGAGTAAGTGTTCTTTCGACCACAAGTAGATTCATTATTTGGGGCATATCATCTCAGTGACTAAAATAGTTGTGGACCTAGAAAAGATTAAATATTTTAGTGAGTGTCCAAAACTTAAAAATGTGACAAAGGTTAGGTATTTTATGTTAGTTTTTGGTAGCGTCGGAAGTACTCTAGCTTTGAAAATTGGTGGAGATGGTAAGGCACATGAGTTCTAAAGAACCCAGAAACCGTTTTGTGAAATTCCACCTGGATTGTAATTTATTAAAATAATTAGTATTTTTAATGGAGTTCCTAAGTCTAAACTTAGGGAAATTAAAATATTAATGGGTGTTAAACAAAATATGGGTGAGAATGATCTAGAAGGCGGATCAAGTCATGTTTTAATCTTAGCCATTGATTAGAGACTTAATCTCAACCGTTGAACATTCAACAAGAAAAGGTATAAAATGGAGGCTTGGGGTTCATTTGGAAACACGCACAGAGAGATTGAGGAAATCGATTTTCTGAGGTGAGAAGTTCTCAGGAGAAAAATCAATTGTGGAGATCTTGCAGCTGAAAGGCAATGAGAATTCGAGACAAGGATTTTCCGGAGAATACAAGGCAGAGAAAGGACAAAAAAGCGTCCAAAAGAGGGCTGACACTGGCCTATGCAGTGTTGATGCAGAGGCAATGCAATCAGTGAGGAGAGGTCGAAATTATGCAGAGGGAATTCAATTTGTAGTTGCTGGGATCCAGGTTGTGAGACTGGAGGCAAGAAAGTCGAATTCTCAGCCAACAGAAGATCCAGAGCAGAGAGGTAGTGTAATACCCAACAAGAGTGATGCAGAAGCTGCTCAGGGTGATGCAATTTGATGTAGAGGTCATCAGAGGGTGAGCAGAGCCTCACAGAGCTGAGGATCAATCACTATTTCTCCAGTGACAGGGTGAGATTTTTTCACCAGTCTTTTGTCCCGTATTTTCTCTGTAATGGATTGCTAGATGAGCATCCTAGATTTGTATTCAGATATTTCCCCTGCATAATAATAAATCCTCAAAACTGTTGCACTGGTTTTCTCGCATTGGATTTTGTAGGGACTTTTATGTCCAAAAATAAGTGTGTCCTATGTATCTTGTTCTTTGCTCTGTTTTCTGTTTCATGAGATCAAATATTTAATTAGTGTAGGCTGCAGAGGTAATTTGCTTCAGTATTTAGAAGAATAACTTGGTTAATGTATATTAAAAATCAAGTAGGTGAAGTAGATTCAGATTTGCTGCAGTAGGGGTTCTTTCGAGTGTAGGAATTTTCACATGGTATCAGAGGATTGATTTTGAAACAGGAAGAGCAGATCTAGTGCCGCGCAGTGAGGCCAAAAGATGCACTTGGCAGCAATTCGAATCCCCTTGAAGGGATTGCGCAGTCCTTGCGGGAAGCAAATTTGAGGAAATATCTCTCTGAGTGAGACGACATAGAGGTACGACTTCTAGTTCGTGAGTTTGCAGAAGCAGAGGGAGTGACGCAGAGCCTCAGTATAGTGCTTCAAAGGTGCAGTTTCTACCGGGGCAGAAATCCGCTGGAAAAGAATGAAGACACGTAGAAGGGGAATTTTCTCCTCAGAGAACTTTCCACCAGAAAGTTCGAATTTCTCACTTGTTGAGCAGCTGAGCAGTGCTAAGCAGTGACTAGAGGAGTCAGTTCAACAGTTGGGTGAGATGGCATCGCATGGGCTCAGAGATCAGGACAGGTTGGAAGGTGCTTCCAACTATATCATATGGAAGACCAGAATCTTAGCTGTTCTGGAAGAATACAATCTTGAGGCCTACGTCAAAAGTGTTGTATATGTTCTTGCTAACAACGATCAAAAGAAGAAGTACAATGACAAGTAGGAGAAGGTAAAGAGGCTCATTCTCAATCGAGTTCGAGATCATGTGGTCTCACACTTGTAGGGCAAGGATACAGCCCAAGAGATGTGGGAAGTCTTGTCTTCTTTGTATGAAGGCTCTTTCGAACAGCGGAAGATGTATTTGGAGTAGAAGTTGCAACGGACTTTGATGCAGAAGGAGAAGGGGTGAACCTCTATCTTCAGCATCTTCAGGACACTAGAGACCATCTTGCTGTAGTGGGGTCCACTCCTCAGCCAACTGCGATGATGAGGATAGCCCTGAATGGAGTCTCAGATGAATGGCAATTTTTTGTCCAAAGTATATTGGACAGAGAAAAACTACCTTCACGGGAGGAGATGTGGGCGGATCTTCAATAGAAGTTAAGGAGGGACCTAATGAAGGTCAATCTCAGTCTGTTAATTTTAGGTATGTTCTATGTTTAGAGCAATTTATTTCAATTTTCCCAATTAGCTCAATATCTTTTCCAGATTAGCAATCACATCAGCATAATACTTAATTGCAGATAGAACATAAACATAAATCGCAGAAGACAAGCCAAGACAAGAGGACACAAGATGTGGCACTAGCCAGGGACAAACCCCAATGTGGAGAAACCCTTGATCAATTCTTCTTATATGTTCTTTAATAGTTCAACAAAGAGAGAGATAGTACATAATACATATACATCAGAAGTCAACATATTAACTTATCTAAGTAAGAGTAGAGATCATCTCTAAGAATATGACACATGAGGTAGCTTAACTGAACTTAGTTGAAGGTGTGCTGCTTCAACTGATCCTCCAAGGTGACTCCATCACCATGCGACACCTATCATTGTGCTGCACCATCATACCATGTCTAGCATCATTGAGCTGCACCATGCTGCACCATCACTGTGTCTCACTCTGCTGCATCTTTCATACTGCTGCACCATGCATCATACCATGTTGCGCCCCTTCACATAATCATGCTGCGTACCTTTTATCATGCTACTATGTGCAGTGCTGCATTATGCATACTATTGTCATATACAATGTTGTCTACTTACATCATTCATCATAAGACACCAAGGTAGCTTGCTATGGTGCTATGGCTTGCGGCCTAGCACATAGCAATGCCAATGTCTTTGAACGGATTTAGCATTACAATTGCTGCAATAGTCCTAACAAATTCATCAAACAACCCTTAAAATCTGCGGCCTAGGCAAGGGAGTTTTCTCTTCAACCGTGCCGCTGTGTAGGCACAAATATGCCCCGAACCTATCCACGCTGCCCTTGTTCTGAGGTGATTAGGCTTGCTGCCTATCACAGTTCAACTATCATCTACAGCTCACCCCAAAACCATTTATCCTTACCTTAATTGTTGTCCAAATAACTTTGATTAGGCTCCTAAGGATACTTGGCCTCCAAGCTGAAGCAACAGCCCTACACATAGCTCATGCAACCTCTTTTCCCACGCAGTAGTAACCTCTCTTCTACGGCTCAATAGAAGTGCCCTAACTGCCTTTACTCCAACATCTTGGTGCTCTTGAAAAGCCTTCAAGATAAGCTTGCGAGGAGCCCCCTCAACTCAGCCTAGCCTCCAACTCTTTGATCCTCGAGACAACCTTGTTCTTGAGCCTGTTTGCACCCTCAAACAAACCTCAAACTAATCCTCATTCCCATAGCAACTCGGCCTCTAATATAGGCTCTCCATGCTATCTTTAAGTGACCTTAACACATTGTCTTTAATTCCTCTTTTCCGCGTCTAATGGCTCTCCTCCATGACAACGTAGAGTATAAGAAACCCTTCCAAAACAACATATAGGTTTAGGGCATCATGATTGCGTTTAGCTAGGGCATCCTCATCATCTTCATGACTACGTTTTAGGCCTTCTTCTCCATAGTTGCATCTAAGGGTTAGCGTATCTTCTTTAGCGTAGAGCTTCTTTACATTAGAGCAACATAGATACCCTTTCTTGACTGTGGCTAGGGCACGTCCAAAACTCTTCGTTCTCATGGAAACATTCAGATCTAGGGCATGCTTCTTTTGCTGCATGTAGGGTCTCCTTTTAGACCTGCGTTTAGGGCTTCATGCTCTTAGATTTCTCTTTCCACTAAAACCCAAAACAAGTGGAGAGAAATCAAGAGTGAAGTGTGTGTCTAAATGACTATCAAGCCACCTCCTTTTATGCTAAAACGTTGAGCACAAGTGGGGGTTATTTGGTTGTTGGCCGACCTTGATGAATTGTCTCATAACACAAATAAATTCATATCTCCATGAATACTTATCGGAATCTGATGATCTTTAGATGAATCCTACACCTCTTGATGAGAGGAATCCAAAAAAAAATATTAGATGCCATAAATAAGATGACCCACATGGAGTTTGGCCCTAGTTGTCAATTTTAACACTGCCTCTCAACTAGGGAGAACTCCATCCGCTGATCCATCTGCCAGAATGTACTATCTCTACCATCAGTGCCCTGAACTACTCTTCTCTGCTCTGTTGAACCATGAAGAAGAAGAATTGATCAAGAATGTCTCATACCATTCTTTACTGACCCGAAGTCAGTCCCATATGAAGAGAGTGTGTCATACCACTCTTACTGATCCCAAATCAGTTCCAAAAGAGAGTGCGTTATGTCACTCTTACATACCCAAAGTCAGTTCCAAAAAAGTGTCTCAAACCACTCATACTGACCCGAAGTCAGTTTCATTGATCCTAGATCAATATCAAAAGAGAGTGTCTCAAACCACTCACACTGACCCGAAGTCAGTTTCATTGATCCCAGATCAATATCATCCTAGCATAGGGAGTACGATAGTAACACAATGTGTCCATTGGTACTACTATAGTCCCTATCCTCATTTCCTTGCTCATTGGCCAGATGAGAGGTACTTCCCATGAGTCCCAGACTGCATGGGTAGGATGTCTCAGCAGGAGAAGAATGAACCACTCATCTTGCCTACATGTCGCAAGGGGTATCCCAAGGGAAGGCTGAACCACTCACCTTGTACACAACAGATCACTAGGGAAGGTTGAACCACTCACCCTGTACACAACAGATCACTAGGGGAACGCTAAACCACTCACCCTATGACTATGTCTCGGCAGGAGAAGGATGAACCACTCTTCCTGCCTACATAGCAGACCACTAGGGGAAGGCTGAACCATTCACCCTATGGTTGCTCATTGCTCCAAGATGTACCCCCAAGCCCCCCGGAGCTCCCAGAGCTCAATGTCCATACCATATAGGACCCTTAGGAGAGAGTCTCTCCATGACTCATAGTTGTTCTTGGAAAGTCACCAATTTGACCTTTCCTAAGGGCTTCGACAGAATGTCGATGACCTGCACATCAGTCCCAATGCGATGGAGCCTTCTTGCTCATTGATGTACCATATCCCAGATAAAGTGGTACTTGATGTCTATATGCTTGGAGCGATCATAGAACACGAGATCCCTCAATAATCAAATCCCCCTCTGGTTGTCACAGGAGATCACGATGATATCCAATACGTGTCCAAACAACTCACTGAAGAGCTTCCACAACCAGACAACTTCACACAAGGTCGCACTCGCAGCTATGTATTTGGTCTCAGCGGTGATCAAAATAACTGAGTTCTGCTTCCTGCTTATCCAAGATATCATAGAAGAACCCAAAGAGAACTAGCACTCAGAAGTGCTCTTGCAATCCTCCACACTGCTTGCCCAGTCAGCATTCGAATAATCACGCGGCTTCACATTTCCGACAGTGTATCTCAATCCATGAGAGATTGTGCCCATAAGATATCTCAGAAGATTCTTGGTACCAATCTAGTGAGGCTCAACCATATATGAGGTCAACATGCTAATTGCAAAACATATATCCAGACAGGAGTTCACCAAGAGCATCAAAGCTAATATGAGTTTATGAAACTTAGAGACATTTCCCAAATCAGGTCCAGCATAACTACCACATAACTTCTGAAAGTTAAGCTCCATCGAAGTAGTCATGGGCTTGTAGTTTACCATTCCAAATCCGGAATCCAACTCCCTCTTACTTTTGCAAATGTGAGGGTCTACACCTCTCAAGAAGAGGTCATCCTCATAAGGTGCAAGTATGAGAGGTCTATCATCCATAACCTTCAAGAAATGGTTTGTATTGGCTTCACTCCTAGTGAATCTCAGCTTCATCTAACAACTATCAATCCTCTCATATCAAGCCCGGGGTGTTTTGCTTCAAGCCATAGGGGGATTTCTTCCACCTGCATACAAGAGATTCTCGATCATGAATCTCAAACCCCTCGGGTTGTTCCAAACCTGTGGACCTGCCACATGAGGGGAATGGTCCCCTTATAATATTTTCCTTCGGTACATCTCGGTCAACTACCTCCATGCTCTTCTTGAATTCAGGCATCCCTATCACTATTTGACTCACATCAGGTAGGGCCCCATAATGAGTAGACCTCCAGTGCTATAGAAGAGATGTGTCAATTGACATGGTCCCCAATGGACTTCCTGCAACTTGATACAAATTGCCAACCCTGAACCCATGAGTAAAAGTACCTTTCCATCAATGAGTGCCACCCTAAAACCTTTGACTTCCATTGCCGAAGTACACCAAGTTCTTCTTGCGATCAGGTACATAAAGAGATTCTTGTAAATGAATCGAGTTACCCTCATTCAATTGAGGGGTAACATTCCCTACACCCTTTCCAGGATAGGTGGCATTGACTCCAAGTATAATCCCACGATTGTTTCCATCTCTACCAAATTAGAGAGAGCACCCTTCTATCCGATGAAGTGCCTTGAAGCACTACAATCAATAAGCCAAATTCCTAAAGAGTCTGGAGGAGAGGGCCAATATAAGATAATACTTCTTTATCTTGTCAAAAACAACATTTGATTTTTCATACCTGGGGTTCCTTGCTTTCTTTGAAGAGTCGGCCATTTCCTTGATGTCCACCTGTCATTCCTCCGATCATTGAAGATGTCCTTGGAATGATTGTTATCATCATCAAGTGATGTGTCCTTACCATTCGGACACTCCTTCGCATAATGGCCAAACTTATTGCAAGCAAGGCATCTTCCTTTCCTTCCACCCTTAGATCTGGACTTCCCATTGAAGGGTGATCTTTAGGTAGGCCATTAGATGCTTCCGCTGTGCCACTCGGATAATATTCTTTGCTTCAACTTCACCCTTGGTGAATTTGAAGAGGGATGAGGAATTCATTGAGCCTTTTGTCCTTTCCAACTATCTTCAGTGGTTGCTCTTTCACTCTTGCTTGGGCTTTGTCTTCACCTCAGCTCTAATACCATGTTAATTTTAGGTATGTTCTATGCTTAGAGCAATTTATTTCAATTTTCCCAATTAGCTCAATATCTTTTATAGATTAGCAATCACATCAGCATAATATTAAATTGCAGATAGAACATAAGCATAAATCATAGAAGACAAGCCAAGACAAGAGGACACAAGATGTGGCGCTAGCCAGGGACAAACCCCAATGTGGGGAAACCCTTGATCAATTCTTCTCATATGCTCTTCAATAGTTCAACAGAGGGAGAGATGGTACATATACATCAGAAGTCAACATATTGACTTATCTAAGTAAGAGCAGAGATTATCTCTAAGAGCATGACGCATGAGGTAGCTTAACTGAACTCAGTTGAAGGCGTGCTGCTTCAACTGATCCTCCAAGGTGACTCCATCACCATGCGGCACCTATCATTGTGCTGCACCATCATACCATGTACAACATCACTGAGCTGCACCATGTTGCACCATCACTGTGTCTCGCTGTGTTGCATCTTTCATACTGCTGCATCATGCATCATACCATGCTGTGCCCCTTCACATCATCATGTTGCATACCTTTTATCATGCTGCTCTGTGCAGTGCTGCACTGTGCATACTATTGTCATATACAATGTTGTCTACTTACAACATTCATCATAAGACACCAAGGTAGCTTTCTATGGTGCTATGGCTTGCGGCCTAACACATAGCAATGCCAATGTCTTCGAACTGATTTGGGCATTACGATTGTTGCAACAGTCCTAACAGATTCATCAAACAACCCTTACAATCTGCAGCCTAGGCAATGGAGACTTCTCTTCAACCGTGCTGATGTTCTGGGCACAAATCTGCCCCAAACCTATTCACGTTGCCCTTATTTTGAGGTGATTAGGCTTGCTGCCTATCACAGTTCAACTATCATCTACATTTCACCCCAAAACCAGATTTCCTTACCTTGATTTCTGTCCAAACAAATTTGATTAGGCTCTTGAGGATACTTGGCCTCCAAGCTGAAGCAACAACCCTACACAAAACTCATGCAACCTCTTTTCCCACGCAGTAGTAGCCTCTCTTCTGCGGCTCAATAGAAGTGCCCTAACTGCCTTTACTCCAAAATCTCGTTGCTCTTGAAAAGCCTTCAAGATAGGCCTGCGAGGAGCCTCCTTAACTCAACCTAACCTCTAGCTCTTTGATCCTTGAGACAACCTTGTTCTCGGGCTTGTTTGCACCCTCAAACAACCCTCAAACTAATCCTCATTTCCACAACTCAGCCTCTAATATAGGCTCTCCACACTGTATTTAAGTGGTCTTAACACGCTATCTTCAGTTCTTCTTTGTTGCGTCTAATGGCTCTCCTCCATGACAGCGTAGAGTATAAGAAACCCTTCCAAAACAACATATAGGTTTAGGGCATCATGACTGCGTTTAGCTAGGGCATCTTCATCATCTTCATGACTGTGTTTTAGGCCTTCTTCTCCGTAGTTGCGTGGGTTAAGGTATCTTCTTTAGTGTAGAGCTTCTTTACATTAGGGCAACATAGATACCCTTTCTTGACTACAACTAGGGCACATCCAAAACTCTTCGTTCTCATGGCAGTGTTCAGATCTAGGGCATGCTTCTTTTGCTGCGTGTAGGGTCTCCTTCTAGACCTGCGTTTAGGGCTTCATTCTCTTAGATTTATCTTGCCACTAAAACCCAAAACAAGTGGAGAGAAATCAAGAGTGAAGTGTGTGTCTAAATTACTATCAAGACACCTCCTTTTATACTAAAATGTTGAGCTCAAGTGGGGGTTATTTGGTTGTTGGCCGACCTTGACGAATTTTCCCATAACACAAATAAATTCATATCTCCATGAATACTTATCGGAATCGGATGATCTTTAGATCAATCCTACACCTCTCGATGAGAGGAATCCAAGAAAAATATCAGCTGCCATAAATAAGATGATCCACATGGAGTTTGGCCCTAGTTGCCAATTTTAACATAGTGGCAGTAGTGGGAGTGGCACAAAGACGAAGGAGGAGGAGGAGAACGCAACTCAAACATCGAAGGGATAGCAGAAGTCGAAGTGAAAGAAGGACATTTTGACGGTGAAATGTTTCAAATGTGGCGAGACAGGTCACTTTGCATCTTAGTGTCCTTTGAAGCAAAAGGAGAAGGATGAGAAACATGATCCAAAGGCTGCTTCAACAAAGATTGACAAGGATGAGTTTTCCATGAGTGCCCACGCATCTCCAGGAGGGAGATGGGGCAATATTGAGATGTAGTCGGGATGACTACATGTGGGCAGGATCCTTGAGGAGTCCACCTCTTGGATCAATCCTTGCTATAGGAGCCCAAGATTCAGCAGTAGTGAGATGGACTTAGTGTGAAATGATGCAATCGATTGTTTGGAGGATAGATGCAATGGCTTGGGACTAGAGACTGATCAACGCAGAGCAAGGTTGGCAGCAGTGCAGTTGGCACAGTGTGGAAGTCAGCATCAGCGCAGAAGGTTCAGAGGGTTTGAATCAACAACAGTCAGATTCCAACATTCATTGTATTACACTGAACAGAGTTAAGTTAAGTTAATTTTGGATGTTTTTTAGTTGCTTCTCTCAAGCAACTGAGTTGCGGTACGGATGCAGTGTTAGTAGTGGCATTGCTAGCAGCATAGCAGATGCAGTGTTTGAGAGAGAGTTGTAGTAGAGAGGCAATAGTGGTAGTGGCAATGTCATGGGTAACAATACAGTAGCAACAACAACACAGTGTTGGTGGCAGCAAAAGTGCAGAAAGGAGGTGCTTCAGAAACAAAGCAACATGTAGGTAGACATTGTTGCTAGAGCACTTTCCTCGCTAAGAGGGAGTGTTAGTTTTTGGTAGCATCGAAAGTGCTCTAGCATTGAAAATTGGTGGAGATGCTAAGACATATGAGTTCTAAAGAACCCATAAATTTTTTAGTGAAATTCCAGCTGGATTGTATTTTATTAAAATAATTAATATTTTTAATGGAGTTCTTAAGTCTAAACTTAGGGAAATTAAAATATTAATGGGTATTAATCAAAATATGGGTGAGAATGATCTAGAAGGTGGATCAAGTTGTGTTTTAATCTTAGCTGTTGATTAGAGACTTAATCTTGGTTGTTGAAGACTCAACAGGAAAAGTATAAAATGGAGGCTTGGGGTTCATTTGGAAACACACATAGAGAGATTGAGGAAATCGATTTTCTAAGGTGAGAAGTTCTCAGGAGGAAAATTGATTGGAGAGATCTTGCAGTTGAGGGGAAGCGAGAATCTGGGAGAAGGATTTTCCGGAGAATACAAGGTAGAGAAAGGATAGAAAGACATCGAGAGGAGGGTTGACACTAGTTTATGCAATGTTGATGCAGAGGTAGTGCATACATTGAAATTCTATAGAGGGAATTCGATTTGCAGCTGCCAAGAGCAAGGGTTGAGACTGGAGGCAAGAAAGTCAAATTCTCAGCCAGCAAAAGATCCAGAGCAGAGAGACAACGTAATACCCAGTAGGGCTGACGCAAAGGCCATTAGAGGGTGACGCAGAGCCTCTTAGAGCTGAGGATCAATCACTATTTCTCCAGTGACAGGGTGAGATTATTTCACCAGTCTTTTGTCCAGTATTTTCTCTGTAAAGGATTGCTAGATGAGCATCCTAGATTTGTATTCAGATATTTCTCCTGCATAATAATAAACCCTCAGAACAATTGCACTAGTTTTCCTGCATTGTGTTTTTTCAGGGACTATTGTCCCCAAAAACAAGTGTGTCCTATGTATCTTGTTCTTTGCTCTGTTTTCCATTCATGAGATCAAATTTTTAATTAGTGTAGGCTGCAGAAGTAATTTTCTTCAGTATTTAGAAGAATAACTTGGTTAATGTATATTAAAAATCAAGTAGGTGAAGTAGATTCAGATTTGTTGCAGTAGGGGTTCCATCGAGTCTAGGAATTTTCACATTTTATGGGATTGGCTAGCTACTACGAAAGGTCTATTGAGGGGTTCACACCTAATCATATCCTTAGAAAAAAAGGGTGTAAAATTTAAATGGACTTATGATTGTGAAAGCACCTTTGAGCATTTGAAACTACTTTTGGCAAGTGCACTAATTTTGTAGATAGTTGATCCAAATGAGAAATTCATTTGTGTGCACGAATGCATGCAAGGTCAGGCTAGGAGGAATCCTCATGCAAAATGGACATGTAATATGCTTTGAGTATAGAAAAGTAAAAGACCATGAGAGGAATGTTAGTTTTTTGAGTTTGGGGTAGTAGCAGACATGTGTTCTAGTCTCTAAGGTGTCTAAGAGGCTAAGGAACATGGGATCTCCAAAACCCACAAAAGGATACGCAAGAAAAGACTTGGAGACACCTCAATTAAACTAATTAGCCATAATTAAAATATTTCCTAAGTCTAACTTAGGAAAAGTGGTTAATTAAAGTGAATTAATTGAGGAAGTTTGATTTTGCTCTAGAGACTTTTGGAAAAGTTAATTGACGGAGTCAAGATGATCTTAGCCATTAGCTGAGATGTGATCGTGGTTGTTGAGAGTCCAATGAGAGATTATAAGAGCAGGTAGAACGGTTTGGAGAAGTGGCATTGAGACATAGTGAACATTCAAGAAGTTCGACTACCCAGTTGCTGGTATTCAACAAGGGTGCAGTTGAAGCTAGGGAAGCATCAAAAGCAGGGGTTCAACAAAGATTTGGGAGCAACATTCCAAAGGAGATTTCCTTAGTATTTTCCAATGTCTGGGAGACAGGAAGAGGAGGTTGAATTATTTGCAAAGGAGGCTGTACTCAGCCAATGCGAGTGGCAAAGGAGCTCGTTTAGTGAGCTAGAGGCCAGATCTATCATCTAGAGGCAGAGTGAGTGGGCCTAGAGCAGTCCAGAAGGTAGGATGACTTACTGAAATGTGATTCCAAAGGCTAAACGAATTTCCGAGAGAAACAATGCGCATTTCCCAGAGGCAGTGCGAATAGCTTGGACGAGTGCCAGTTTCCTTAAGAGGGCCAGATCAGGTAGTAGAGAGAGACAATTAGTCTCCATATTATTATTCCAGTCAAGATCAGTGTTTGCCAAAGGTTTGCCAGTGAAAGGAAACCCGTTGAAATTTCTCAAATTGTTGAACATAATAATAAAACCCTCATCTGCTGCACTAGTTTTCCGATAACAGTGACATATTTTTTTGTGTGTGTGCATAATTTTCTCAGTTTTAGTATTTTATTTTTAGTAGCATTTTTATTTGTGAAGATTGCAATAGTGATATAATCATTATTTGCCATAAATTAAATTACAAAAGATAAATAATCTCCAGTAGAAAGAAGATTAAATTCCGGTTTATTGCAATCATGGAAATTTCACATGGTATTAGAGCAAAGATTGGACCAGTGAAGCTCTAGAGCGAGGGTTGTGTAGTTCAAAAGAAGATTTGAAGCATAGGGAACCAGATTTGCGCAAGCCAAGCCATGTAGTGTCAATTTCAGAGGCGAAAATTCGATTTCCAATCCAGCAAGGAGGTGATCCGAAGGAAAAATCAAATTCTCTCAATTGCATCAGCAGGAAGTAAGGTTGTTGGAAAGGGTTTCTAGAGGAAGATCTAAGATTTTGCAGAGCACATCTAGGGTAGAGAATTTGCAGCAAAAGGTTTTGCAGTAGTAGATCAACGCAGGGCAAGGAAGAGAAAGCACACAAGGTTTTCATTTCTCTAGTGTGTTTGAGTACTCAGATTTCCCAGATATGGCTGTAGAAAGATTCAAAGGCTAGGAGGATATGGATTTGTCTTCCAGATTGGAGGATGAATTCACTCAGATAGATTGCCTCTCTAGCACGACTTCACAAGGTGTCTGGTACATAGACAATAGAGCATCAACACACATGACAGGAATTAGATATTACTTCTCTAGCTATGGGGAGGAGAAGATGGACTTCCAGATCTAGATGGGAAACAAAACTAAATGTACTTTAGTTGAGAGAGGTACCATCAAAATTCAAAGGGAGTCAGGAGCAAGCACCAGTGTTACAGTTGTGCTGCATGTGCCAAGCTTAGGCATGAACCTCATTTCAGTTTCAAAACTATAAGACAAGGGATGTGATGTTTACTTTGTAGAGAAGAAGGTGTGCATCAAGCACCAAAACTAGAAAAAGTTGAAGCAGATTGGAGTTCGTAGAAACAAGTTATATAAGTTGCAAATCGACTCTCCAAAGGCACTAGTTAGTAGTAGCAGCATCAATAGCAGTGGTAGTGATAGAGACTTGGGTGAATTGTTGCATAGGAGAATGGGATATTTACACCATGGAGCACTGAAAATGCTCAAGGAGACAGTGATAAGTGTTCCAGAATTAAGAATGGAACACGATGATGTGTACGAAGGGTACGTGCTTGGGAAATTTGCTAAGACAACGTTCCCAAGGAGTGACAAGAGATTAGATGGTATGTTGCAGCTTGTACATTCAAAAATTTGTAGCCCAATGTCCACCATATCTCTCAGAGGGTACGAGTACTTTGTTACCTTCATAGATGGCTACTTCAAGAAGATCTAAATCAACTTTTTGAAGAAGAAGGATGAGGTCTTCAGTCATTTTTAAGAGTTCAAGGCTCTAGTGGAAAACATGATAGGGAAAAAGATCAAGGTACTTCGCACGAATAATGAAGGAGAGTACACAGATAGTGACTTCATGGGATTCTGTTGGAAGGTGGGCATCAGGAAGGAGTGGACAACTCCATACAATCCACAACAAAATGGAATAGCGGAGCGGAAGAACAGGTCTATAGTCGGGGTAACAAAAGCTATGCTATCTAATCAGAACATGCCCAAGTTTCTATGGGCAGAGGCATGTAGCACAACGATGTACATACAAAACAAGGTTCCTCACAAAGCGTTGGGGAAGATAACACCAGAGGTCTTCTCAATGAAGAAACCGAAGGTCGGTCACTTTAGAATCTTTGGTAGTATAACATACTGCCATGTGCTAGATGAGAAACACACTAAGTTAGATCAGATTGTAGAGTAGGGTTACTTCGTTAGGTATAGCGAAACCTCAAAGGCATACAAGATCTATATTCTAAGCAATAGGAGGAACCCCATGAGATGGGATATAAAATTCATGGAGGAAAGGGCCTTTAGGAGATCTTGGGAGTGCCAGTAGGTGATCAGAGTGAGCAAAAGCTCCATTAGTCTAGAAGCAGGGACAGCTGTAGGTACAGTCGAAAGGTCAATAGAGTACTAGTACAATTACCAGTTTGAGCACGAACTCAGGTATAGGGGATCCAACGAGTTTGCAACAGACGAAGCAGCAGAGGCAGGATGAGGAGCTGGTAGAACAAGCAAAGAAGTTTGTCAAATGCTAAAGGATGCGCAAGAGTTTATGGGGGCTCCTAGGACAAGCAAGAGGGAGTGCAGATAGCTAGACAGGTACCAAGTGTTGGTGGCATAGGTTGTTGAACCTTCCAACTATTAGGAGGCTACACAACATCAGGTGTGGTAGGATGCCATGGTGGAGTATAGCTCCATCATGACATACGATGTATGGGAGGTAGTGCTTAGGCCTATGGATAGGTCAGTAGTGGGTCTAGGTGGATCTAGGTAGTGTAGAGAAGTGCAAGGCTAGGTTCGTGGCTAAGGGGCATGCACAGAAGGAAGGTATAGCCAAATATACTTCCATCTGGCCAGTGATATCTCTAGCAACACAGATGGGAAGGCAGATTCACTAGATGGACATCAATACAACATTCTTGAATAGGGTAATAGAGGAGGAGGTATATATAGAATAGCCAAAGGGCTTCGAGACGCATGAGAGAGGCACACACGTGTGTAGGTTAAAGAGAGCATTATATGGGCTCAAACAAGCTCCTAGGGCATGGTATGGTCGAATTGACAGCTACTTGCAGCAAATGGGATTCGTAAAGAGTGACGCAAATTCCAACCTTTACTATATGATGGTAGAGGGTGGGCCACTCATCCTGGTGTTGTATGTGGATGATTTCTTCTTGACAGGATCATCAGGGCTCATAGAGGACTGCAAGAGGAGACTGGTAGCAGAATTTGAGATGAAGAATTTGGGGCTGATGCATTACTTCCTAGGCCTGGAGGTATGGCAGATGGATGAGGAGATCTTCCTTCGTCAAAGGGAGATATAACATAGAGACCTTGAAGAGGTTCAGGATGCAGGACTGTAGACTTGTGTCCACGCCTATGATTACTAACTAGAGGAAGATAGATGCATCAAAGATGAGGATGTGGACCTGACCTTGTATAGAAAACTTATCAATTCACTCATGTATCTGGTCAACAGAAGGTCAGACATCTATTTCGTGGTCAACACTCTTAGTCATTTTAAAGTGGGACCTAAGAGAGTGAATTGGACAATGATGAGACATATATTAAGGTACTTGTGCAACACAATCAAGTATGGGTTGAGATATACTCAAGATGATGGTGTCAGATTATGTGCATATACAAATGTAGACTGGACAGGCAGTTCAGTGGATAGGAAAAGAACGTCAGGGTGCTACTTCAGTGTTGGATCAGGGGTTGTCTCTTCTTGCAGCACGAAGCAAAGTTTCATGGCATTGAGTTCTGTAGAGGCATAAGACATGGCTACATGTGAAGCTATCTGGCTTTGGAAGCTGCTAGTGAGTTCGTTCAGTTAGAGGATGAAGTCGACCAACATCTACTATGATAATTAGAGTTGCATCAGGCCGTTTGAGAATCCAATGTTCCATGATAGGTCAACACATATCGACATATGATACCACTTCATCAAAGATTGTGTGCAGTGTGGATTAGTCCAGCTACAACATGTTCCCACAAATCAACAGGTTGCAAATATACTCACAAAGGCCTTAGGTAGGGAAAAGTTTGTCTACTTCAGGGAGTAGATTAGTATAGTGGAGAACACCTTCCTTGCTAAGAGGGAGTGTTGGTTTTTGAGTTTAGGGTAGCATCGGATAGGTTTTTTAGTCTCTAAGGTATCTACGAGGCTAAGGAACACAGGATCTCCAAAACCTAGAAAAGTTTTCAAGAGAAAAGACTTGGAGATACCTCAATTAAATTAATTAGCCATAATTAAAATATTTCCTAAGTCTAACTTAGGAAAAGTGGTTAATTAAAGTGAATTAATTGAGGAAGTTTGATTTTGCTCTGGGGACTTCCGGAAAAGTTAATTGACAGAGTCAAGATGATCATAGCCATCGATTGAGATGTGATCATGGCCATTGAGATTCCAACGAGAGATTATAATAGCAAGTTGAAGGGACTGGAGAAGTGACATTGAGACACAGTGAACATTCAAGCAGTTCGACTACCCAATCACAGGTATTCAATAAAGGCGTAGTTGAAGCTAGGGAAGCTTCAGAAGTAGGGGTTCAATAGAGATTTGGGAGCAAGATTCCGGAGGAGATTTCCTTAGTATTTTCTAATGTCTGGGAAATAGGAAGAGGAGGCCAAATTATCTGTAGAGGAGGTCGCTTTGGGAGCAAGATTCCGGAGGATATTTCCTCAATATTTTTCAGTGTCCAAGGGAGAGGAAGATGAGGCCATACTCAGCCAGTGCGAGTAGCTAGTTGATAGTGCGAGTGGCAGAGGTACTCGTTCAGTGAGCCAAAGGCCAGATATATCATCCAGAGGCAGAGCAAGTGGGCCTAGAGCCATCTAGGAGGCAAGGCGACTTACTGTGAGTTGATTCCAGAGGCTGAACAAATTTCTGAGAGTAGCAGTGCACATTTCCCATAGGCAGTGCCAATAGCTTGGAGGAGTGCGAGTTTCCTGAAGAGGGCCAGATCGAGTAGTGGAGACCAGATTATTTTTCTAGAGGAGATCAGTATTTGTTGGAGGTTTTCCAGTGAAAGGAAACCCATTGTAATTTCTCAAATTTCTAAACATAATAATAAAACCTTCATCTGCTGCACTAGTTTTCCATTCAGGGCTTTTCCAAGGACAATAGTCCAAAAATAACGGTATCATGTTTTTAAGTGTGTGCGCATCATTTTCTTAGTTCCAGTATTTTACTTTCCACAACGTTTTTATTTGTGAAGATTGCAATAGTGATTTAATCGTTATTTGTCGTAAAGTAAATTACAAAAGACAAGAGATTAAATTCCAATTTGTTGCAATCATGGAAATTTCACAAGGAACTACGCTACACATGATTTGGAGCTGGTTCTTAACATGTGGACATTACCTTATGGGTAAGAGATTTCAACCTAGAATAGAACACATTGGTCTAAGCCTAAAGGCACTTGTAAGGACAACCAACTTTAAATGCAAGGAAAATTTGGTGGTTAGAATTTCTAGCTAAATACACCTATGAAATAAAATACATGAAAGGGGAGGATAACAATGTGGTAGATGCACTAGCCCCCGGGGGATAGCTCAATTGACAAGGGTCGTGAAAATAAAGGGTTATGTACCAAGAGATTAGAGATTCAAATCCCCTTGATCTACCCATGTCTGCAGAAGGGGCATACATAGGCACCCTAGGGTTATATTAGTAGTAGTAGTTGGAACCAACCTCATGTTACACAAGTACGAAACCAACCCAATTGTTGATTCCTCTAGTCACAGAAAGAGTGGTAGATGCACTTAGTAGAAGGATTCATGAAGTGCATGCTACAACCATCAATGTATGCAAGTCTGATTTAAAAATCAGAATCCTAGAGGTTGGAAACACGGATCAACTATACATACAAATTAAAGAGGACTTATAGAAAAATAACTTGCAAGCTAAGTACAGGGACTATGAGTTCAGTGAGGATGGATTCCTCATGTACAAAACTAGAACTTACATACCAAACCCATTGTAGTTGAAAAATTATTATTGAATGAGATGCATAGAGTCACCTTAGGGGTTGGGTATGTTACACACGTGTTGTTGGAAGAAAAATATTATTGTGGAGTTTGAAATAGGATATTAGAAAAAATGTTAAGAGATGCAAAATATGTAAGTTATCAAAGGGAAGAAGCCAAAATGTTGGTTTGTATACTCCCTTGCTTAAACCAAAGGCACCATGGGAGGATTTATCCATGGATTTTGTTTTAGCTTCATAGAGGTGATGCTTCCATCTTTGTAGTGGTTGACATATTGTTTGAAGTAACTCATTTCATCCCTTACAAAAAGAGTAATAATGTGTCTAAGGTTGTTGATTTGTTTTTCAAAGATTTCATGGATCGCCAGAGACAATCATATTAGATAGGGACTCCAAGAGTCTAAGCCACTTTGAGTAGTTTCTTTGCAAAAACTTGGGAACAAAGTTGCAGTATAGTTTTGCCTATCATCCCCATACCAATAGGTGAACTAAGTTTGTGAAAAGGAGTTTGGGAAATTTATGGAGATGTCTTGCAAGGAACAAGTTGGGACAATGGGATTTGATGTTGCCATAATTTTAATTGAGTTTGTTGATTTCTGGTAGTATTGAATGTGCTCTAAGCCTGAAAATTTGCAAGGAAGCTTGGACACATGTATTCTACAATACCCCGAAATCGTTTTGAGAAATTCCACTCGGAATCAATTTTATTAAAATAATTAATTATTTTTAATGGGTGCCTAGGTCTAAACTTAGGAAATTGAAATAATTGAAGGGTATTAATCTAACTGTGAGTGAAACTTCTAAAAGAAGATGAGGATCAAGCCAAAATGACCTGGGCCATTGATTATAATCTAATTTGGGTCGTTGGTTCTCAACAAAAGGATTATAAGAAGACGCTTGATGGTCATTTGGAAAACACATCAAGTGGGAGATCAGAGATCGAATTTTGAAGAGAGCAGTGCAGTAGTTGCCAGCGAAATTCGAAGTGATTTCTTGCTGAAAGGGGCAGGGATAGTTCCGGTTGGATATTTCTCCAGATCCAAGACTACTCAATAGAGGAGGTAGAGAAAGATCTAGGAGAGGCATCGCAGAGGCTACGTTGCCCAGCGTAGGCTGACGCAAAGGCAACACAGAGCCCTATGGAGATTCATATTTTTGCTGGAGAGATTGATTTCTGAAGCCGGAAGTCGAGGTGTGAGACCAAGAGGATAGAATCAAAGTCTCAAAGAGGCAAATCAACCAGCAGAGGGAGTGACATAGTCCCTAGGAGTTGGGCCTACACAGTGACTGCATAGAGGCAACGTAGAGGCAGCAAGGGACTAGCCATTCTGAGGTTGGATCAGTCAGGATCGCCAGTGATAGTGTGAGGTATTTCTCACTAATATTTTGTCAGTGATATTTTCTGTATTGGATAGCAAGCAAGGCATCCAAAGATTGTATTTAGAAAAACTATTGCTTAATAATACAAACCCTCAGTTGCTGCATCGATTTTCTTGTATTGGGTTTTTCCGGGGACTTTTGCCCAAAAACAATGGTGTAATGTGTTGTGTATTTCTTTCTTGCTCAGTTTCTTGTTTCTGCTTATAATTTAATTGGTGAAGACTGCAGTGTATTTGTTTCGGTGTTTACTGTAGGAAACAATAAATATTTTTGTTCAGTGTTTAACAAATAGAAGGAACTTAATCAGTTGCTGCAGTGGTGATTCGGCTAATAGAATTGTGTCAGAGGGAGCAATGAAACAACTTTAGCGAAGAGGCAGTTTTCTGTAGCAGTTGTTGGGGTAAAAAAGTGTGTCAAAAGGAAGAAGCGAGACATTGTTGAGGGAATTCTTCCTCAGAGGACTTCTAACCAAGAAGTTCAAATTCTCATTTGCTGAGCAGAAGCAAGGGGCGGTAGATCTACTAACTCCAACAGGGAGTGCGTAGGCCAACCCAGTGCTGCGCAGAGAAGAGAGGAAGCAGTTCGACACTTTCATTGGCAGAGATGGCAGCTAGTAGGTTACGAGATCAGGATCGGTTGGATGGTGCATCCAACTATGTGATTTGGAAGGCGAGGATGTCATGCCTTATGGATGAACATTTTATCAAGACCTATGTCAATATTGTGGTAGCTGTATCGGCAGATCCAAATCCGCTCAAAAAGTATAGAGGAGAGATGGCGAAGGCCAAGCGAATGATCCTCAATGGAGTGAAGGATCATGTAGTATATCACATCTTTGGCAAAGGGACTACTGAGGAGATGTGGGATGCCTTGTCCACGCTATATCAAGGATCTTCCAAGCAACGAAATATGTACTTGGAGCAGAAGATGAGATCCACGCAGACGTAGAAGGGGGAACGAATAGATCCATTCCTTGCAAAGCTTCAGGAAACCCAAAACGAGTTGGAAGTTGTGGGGTCAACAACTCAACCTATCGATATGGTGAGGCTAGACCTAAATTCAGTCTTAGAAGAATGGCAAGTGTTTGTCTAGAGTATCCTAGAAAGAGAGAGATTGCCAGATTGGGAAGGGATGTGGGCCGCTCTTTAGCGGGAGGAGATGAGGAGAGACGTAGTCAAGTGAAAACTTGATAGTAGCAGTAGCGTCAGTGGGACGAAGCCCAAGGACGAGGAGGAGAATGCAACCCTCGCATCTAAGAGGCAGCAGGAGCAGCAGAAGAAAAAGAAAGTTGTTTCGAAGATCAAGTGCTTCTAGTGTGGTGAAATTGGTCACTACGCTACACAGTGTCTTCTCAAGAAGAAGGACAAGGACGATAAGCATGATCCGATGGCTACATCCGCACAGATCGAGGAGGAGGAGTTTTCCATGATTTCCTAGAGGTGAGTTGATATAGAACTGTAGTTGGGCAGGATCCTTGATGAGTACACCTCTTGGATCAATACCTTGCTACAGGAACCCAGATTAGTAGTAGCAGGATGGAATAGTGTCAATTGGTGCAGAGGATTGCCAGAGTGACAGTTGTAGTGGCTAGGAGCGCTAGAGACTTAGCCAAAGCAGAGTTGGAAACAATGCAATTGGCACACAGCAAAGGTCAACAACAACCCAGAGGCTTTAGAGGGTCAATGCAGAGATTAGTGGCATTCAGAACTCCAACAACAAGATGCATCATATTGAACACTTGTTCAATAATTTTGGATGCTTTTCCGTTGCTAATGCAGTAGCAACAGTAGTGGGAGAAGGTTTCAGTGCAGATGCAGTGTTGGCAGTGGCAGTGGTGGCAACAACATGGATGCAGAATTTGAGAGGGAGTTGTAGTATGGATGCAATGTTGAGTCTTGATAGTGGCAGTGTCAGCAGTAGTACGGATGCAACATTTGCATAGTAGTTGGTGGGCAGCAATGTCGAACATCAGCAACGTAGAGGGAGATGTTACAGAGAAGTGTGATGCTTCAACGGGTTGCATTACTAGAACACATTCATCGCTAAGACAAAGTGTTGATTTCTAGTAGCATCGGATGTGCTATAAGCCTCAAAATTTGCAGGGAGACTTGGACACATTTATTCCACAATACCTAGACACTGTTTTCGGAAATTCCACCTGGAATCAGTTCTATTAAAATAATTAATTGTTTTTAATTGGTGCCTAAGTTTTAACTTAGGAAATTAAAATAATTAAAGGGTATTAATCTATCTGTTGGTGAAACTTCGAGAAGAAGACGAGGATCAAGCCAAAATGGTCTGATCCATTGATTAAAATCTAATCTGGGCTGTTGGTTCTCAACAAAAGTATTATAAGAAGAAACTTGATGGGCATTTAGAAAACACATCAAGTGGGAGATCAGAGATCGAATTTCTGAAGAGAGCAGCACAACAGTTTCCAGAGAAATTTGAAATGATTTCTTGCAGAGAGGGCAGCGATAGTTCCGGTTGGAGATTTGTCCTAATCCGGGAATACTAAGCAAAGGAGGCAGAGAGAGATCCAGGAGAGGTAGCGCAGAGGCTATGTGGTCCAACGTAGGTTGACACAGAGGCAACGCAGAGGCTACATTGTCCAGTGTAGGCTAACGTAGAGGCAGTGCAGAGCCTTTTGGAGATCAGTATTTTTTGTTGGAGAGGTCAATTTCTGAAGCCAGAAGCCAGGGTGTGAGATCAGGAGGACATAATCGAAGTTTCAGAGAGGCAAATTGATCAGCAGAGGAAGTGACGCAGTCCCTAGGAGTTGTGACGCTGGGCCTACACAGTGACTGCGCAAAGGCAGTGAGAGGCAACAAGGGACCTATTATGAGGCTGCATTAGTCAGGATTGCAAGTGATAGTGTGAGGTATTTCTCACTAATCTTCTGTCAGTGATATTCTCTGTATTGGGTAGCCAGCAAGGCATCCAACGGTGTAATGTGTTGTGTATTTCTTTCTTGCTCAGTTTCTTGTTTCAGCTTATAATTTCATTGGTGAAGACTGCAGCGTTGCTGCAGTGATGATTCAGGCAATCAATTTTTCACAGAGTTTGCATTCAGTAGCCTAGTTAACTAGTATACAAGACTTTCCCTGTCCCATATTGTATATGTGGAGAGCCCCAAAGGATCAATAGATTTAGTGGATCTGCCTATAGAGGAGAGGAGAACTGATGATGTAGATTTGTTTGCTGAACAAATTCAAATATTACATGAACATGGTAAGGAGTGATTGCAAGCAGTAAACCAAAATTACAAAAATAAAGCAGTTGACTCTTAAAAAAATCATTTGAAGTAGATGATCAAGTAACGGTCTATTTGAGGAAATAAAGATTTTTTTGCTAAAACATATAACAGACTGTAGCACAAGAAGACAGTTCTGTGCAGAACCATAAGGAAAATTCTCTAATGACCTTTAATGTTTTTATTGTTGTAGATTATATGAATTTAATGCAAGGGAAGAAGGGGAGCAGGTTGAAGACTGGATCTCACACCTTTTAATAAAAGAACCAGTGGAAATTGTTGGAGTATCTGATGAGCAAACTATTACCACCAGATGATGAAGTTACAAACATTATTTGGTTACATTGATAGACAAAAAAACAGAAGCCTCTTGGATCTTGGAAACTAAATATCACTCGTAGTGTTCATCAATTTCCACTTTCACACGGGTTTGAAAATGTTAAATTCAAAATGACATTTTTGTGAGAAGGGAAGAATTATGTAGGAGCATCTAATTCAGTAAAACACTTTATTATTATAATAATAATACAACCATCTAAATTCTAATTTAAGTGATATTACCCCTATTCTCATAGATAAGGAATCATTAGTTCTTTATCTGCCTGTAAATGCACAAATGCACCACCCGTGGCGAAAAAGAAAAGAATTGTGTTGGAGATTATTTTAAGGAGGTGGGATGAAAGGGACTCCTGGTGCTTAAGCAATAACTCCGTGTTGGATTTCTAAATAAATAAACTAAAATAAACTGTAGAGAATACTATCAAAAGGGATTTTATATATGTGGTTTTGTCCTTCTGTTTGAATGATAAAACTGCAAATAAAAAAATCAGATTTCTCTTCTGTTCAGTTTGGTGAACAAAAGAAATTGTTCTTTCTTTCTCCTTGTTTGCAGATTATATTGCTGTGCAATATGAAAGCTCCGTGCTCGGTTGTCAACCCCTGACCGCTACACTATTCAAGAACTTCAAGAACCCAGCAAGGTTGTTTTTTTTATTTTTTATTTTTATTTTGCAAATCATATTAAACTTAGTGAAAAGAAAAAATAATTTAATTTAAATGGAGTATCAATCTTTGCCAAGCAGACCAAACTGAAATAAAGTTCCTAAAATAGGTCGTTAAAGACTTCCGGCAATATGTATCACATAAAAAGAGAAATAGAATGGCCCAAATAAGTAGCTTGATATGTTTTACAGATACACTCAGGGAAGAGCAAAAACAACAAGATCAGAGAATGGGTTACATTATCGTTCAGACCGACCCCTCCTTGTTTTGAGTTTTTGAACAAACGAAGCCTCATAAATGAATTTAGACTGTAAAACATCCAAGGATAGCAAAATAAATAACTATCGTAAAGTTTTGTAAATCATACCAACACATGTAACCCAGTAACACCTGCAAAAGAAGTGGCAATTGAAGCACTAGAAAGTGCAAGCTCTCCCAAATGCCCCACCATCATAACAGAGATCAATTGCAAGCAACACTGAAACAAATTTACTCCGATCATAGGTCCTGCTATCCACCACAACCTTTTGATTTCCTCCCATACAACCCCAGCAGTGCACTTCACATCATCCAAAGGCTCTATTTCATGAATACCAGGCCTGTGCTCGCCTCCAAACGTGGAAAGCAACTGAGTGTCCTCGCCATTTTCACTTATAAGTGGTTCCTTCAACAAATCTCTGGCATTGCTATGAACTTGAGCTAAACTAGTTCTCTTCATGCTTCCTTCCATGAAATATTTCTACCAACTTAGGAATCTAATCTTGTGAATAATCTATTGCCAATATAAGAAACTAAAGTCAATGATCTCACGAAAAAAAGTTCACGCATGAACCTGCTGCCAAACATGGAAAATTGCTTGTTTCACAGCAATAGCAAGAATTGCATTGATGATGGTTATTCCATGTTCAGTGAGCCTTCTAATGATCATGTTGCAGAGCCGAACATGTAAATATCGTTTGCTTAAGGATATAAGAATGAATTCCAACATTATAAATACAGGTGAGACCAGCACTTGTGAACATGGTTTGTCCACCAAGAAAAGCACGTTCTAACAATTTCAGTTGTTGAACTCATTGTGCATAGGTGGCTGGACAAATCGAGGGCACAAAACCAATCTGGCAATCATATTGATGCCCGTAGCTTGAAGGCATGGAAAAGTATGTACACTTCTAAGTTTCTTGCTCTCTATACATCTCAAATGAAAGTATGTACACTTCTAAGTTTCTTGCTCTCTATACATCTCAAATGCGTCTAAAGAGCCTTAAGTTTGCTCGCTGGGGAAAGCAGTTCAGAGATAAAGCGAAATCCAGAAGTCCTGATGAATTTGATGGAATATTAATTTAGAAGTTCGTCCTCTGCAACTCAGATTCGCTTGGCGTCATGATGCAGGAACGCAGTATTGCCGTCATCGTCATATTCCCCGTCATGAAAGACCCATGTTTAGTGTGGTCAAGGCGGCATTATACTGCACCGTTTGATCTTTGGCCTATGCAAATCCTATGAAGCATCATGATCTCTATGCCATTTTTGTTTTGGCCACGTAAATATATTAAAATTTTAAGATAGGTGTTTTAAATTAATTAATTAAATATACTAAAATCTTAATATGGCAAATTTTTACAAGTAGAGAAACATTATGATTCGTATCTCGTTTTTTGTTTTGGAATTGTAACGATATATATCGAAGAAGGAAATAAATGGAAGAGAGATGGAATTTTTGTTTTTCAAAAAAAGAAAAATGGTATACATGAAGTAAAAATTAATAAATTGGAAAAGTAAAATAATATAGAAGAGTTGGGTAAGGTGTTTTCTGTCTTTGTTTTTTTTGAAAATTCATATAATCCGTAAAAGTTTATTTTTAAAAATTATTAAAAAAATATTGTAAATGTTTGGTTGAGATTTAAATAGATAATTTTGAAATAAATAAAGAAGAATGGAATGTTTCTCAAAAATCATTTGTATAATTTTTTGAGAATTAATAGAAGGTATGCTTTATCTAGAATTTGAATCAAAGATTGTTATAATTGAATTGTGTGTTTGATTATGCCTGTTTAATCTATTTAATCTATTGCACTTTTGAGTTTTGTGTTTGAATTTCAAATCCAAGAGCTCTTGAAATTGTGTTAGATTTTAAATGTTCTAAGAGTTTTGTGTTTGAATTTCAAATCCAAGAGCTCTTGAAATTGTGTTAGATTTTAAATGCTCTAAGCTATATTAAAGTAGTTGATCACGTGTTTGTATCATTCAATGAGTGAATTGTAAAAGGTTGTGACCATCTAAATAATTAATGGTATCAAAGTAAGAGTATGTTATGTAGTTGGAATCTTACTTAAGAAAGGTAGAGTTACAAAAGAAGAGATGATGATACAACTTTAGGTGCATGTTGGGTATATGTTGTAAGAAGGAAGATTAGGAATGACTTCACGATAATGTGGGTAGAGTTGTCTAAGAAGGTTTAAGAGAATTTAAGTCATGGGTAGCTGCGGAAGAGGAAATTCCTTGGTGGGCTTAGAAATTTGGAGGTAGATTTATATTCTGCAAGAAGGTTTGAGAAGCGAGTAGTTCCAATAAGAGTTGAAGATGGGTAAAACTATTACAAGAGATTTAAGTGAAGGAGAGTAAAAGATGTTTGATAAGGAAACTTAAACAATACAATAGAGTACAACTCTAAAGTTGGGGAAGAAGTTGCACATTGAACATGTGTAAAAATGACTTATAGAAGAGTGAGAATTAAAGTTTTCAATAGAGGAAGGTCCTATGAAAAGAGGCTTTAGATGAAATAAGTGAATACATGAAGAAAATAGTGGCTAAGTTAGAAGCTATGGAAGCAATGCAAAAATTGAGGGAACTCTAAATTAAGGTAAGGCCTTGAGAAAATTAGTAGAAGGTAAAAACAGTAGTGACGATGAAGTTTCAAGTGCATGTCAATCAAGCAAGAAAAGATTGAAAGCTTTAGAACAAGTAAAGAAGCTTTGTGATATTAGGGAATTTTATGTGCATGTAATGAGAACTTGAGAATGGATAAGTCCTTATAGAAGATGAGGTGGATGATAATGCATACAATGAATTTGAGGATACTGAGTAGAATTTGAGTAAATATGGTGATTATGATGATGAAATTATTGAATGAGTACTAAAAGAGGGAGAAATATTAGATGATGATCCATGAGATAATTTAAGTTCCCTAATGTACATATTAATAGACTACTTTTATTTAGAAAAAAAGAAATGTAAAATTTGAAGAAGATGACAATGACTATATCAAAATCATTGACCATAAAGTTGAGAAATAAGGAGCTTTGGAGGGCATGCTTATGGATGTAATGTAATTGTTTGATGAATTTAATGTTTGGGCATGTTTAAGTGCAAAGGAAAGTAACCAAGTTCAGATTCTACATATGAAGAAGAAAACATTCATTTTAAAGCTACAAGTGAAGAAGAGGATATAAATGTCACTAATCTTGAAGTGAAATTTGACAAATTTGATGAAGACTTTGAAGATTTGGGAAACATTCTTGAGAGGCTATAACTAACACTAAATAACATGAAGTTAAAGAATATTATGTAGAAGAATTAGAAAGGCATGAGGAGACTGTGAAAGAGGAAATAAAGCACGAGGATGAATCGATAAAAGAATTTGAATTTAAAGCAATATTTCATTAAAGATGAAATTATTAGAATTAGTAAAGAAATGGAGTTGGTTGAGAAATTGTTTTTTTTTTAATGGAGAAGACAACTTGTCTAAGTCATTAGCAATGTTGAGGATGAGATTGTGTTATAATAGTCGAGGATAAGAAAACCACAAAGTGGTGAGGATTGTAATCAAATTTGAAGAAGCCTCTAAAAAATGGCATTGAAGACTATAGAGGGTGAAGGAAGATAGATGGAAGCTATTGTTGTGACACTGAAGATTCTTCTATCATGGGGCTACATGAGCATGATTATGATGGGGAAGTCCATATTGATGATGGACATGAACACATGAATATGTATATTGCCCTACTATTGGTATGGAAAATTGATGACATTGCACTGGTCGTAGTAATTGGCATAGAAGTGGTGAACAAATTTTAGGTTTCATATATAGTGATTCAAGCAACAAGAGAAGGAGAAAATGAGAACATGAAAGAAATCCTTATTCTATTTAACATTTTAAGTGTTTTTTATTGTGCAAGTATTGACAGTGTTATGAAAGTTGTAGGAATTCATGAGGAAAACCACTCTAATGAAGTGTTGAAGTTGCCAAACCGTGGAAGAAGAATGAAGACAATGAAAATTGTAATCAAATTTGAAGAAGCCTAAAAAAATGACATTGAAGACTATAGAAGGTGAGGGGAGATAGACGGAAGCTATTGTTGTGACACTAAAGATTCTTCTATCATGGAGCTACATGAGCATGATTATAATGGGGAAGTCCATATTGATGATGGGCATGAACACATGAATATGAAGATTTCCCTACTACTAGTATGGAAAATTGATGGAATTGCATTGGTTGTAGTAATTGGCATAGAAGTGGTGAACAAATTTTGAGGTTTCATATATAGTGATTCAAGAAACAAGAGAAGGAGAAAAAGAGAACATGAAAGAAAACCTTATTTTATTTAACATTTTAAGTGCTCTTTATTCTGCAAGTATTAACAATGTTATGAAAGTTGTAGGAATTCATGAGGAAAGCCACTCTAATGAAGTGTTGAAGTTGCCAAACCGTGGAAGAAGAATGAAGAGAATGAAAATGAAGATAATTTAGAATTTGAAGCAAGAACATATATGAAGAATCTTGGAGAAAACTTTTGTGTTGATATAATTACTATTTAGGATGTTGATGAAGAGCATGATGCTAAATGCGTGCCAAGAGTCACGGATACAATTGAGGAAGTTAATTGTGATGATGCTAATGGTGTTGGTGTCGATGGAAACATTAAACTTGCAAAATTTGAATATATTAAAAAGGCCATCATAAATAAATACTAAGAAACACAAGAGAAAATAGTTTTGGAGAAAAAGAAAAGAAAACTACTTTCTTTTTATCATATTTTAACTCATTTCCTTGCAAGTTTACTGAAATTTCAAGTGTATGAACTTGTTGAATGTGGATCCAATGAGTACCCATTCTACATACTTTTGATAGATTCACCATGAGATAGATTGGAAATACATGAAATACTTTTGATAGACCCACTATGCGATATATTGGAAATAAATTAAAAAACAAATTTTCTATATTTTTTTCCATATATTTCTAGTATATCTAATTGTGGGTTTATAAAAATTATGTAAAGTGGGTACTCACTAGATGTAGGATTTAATTATTCATTCAATGAGTCACTACACTTGAGATTTTAGTAACCTATAAGGGGATAATATGAAAATATGAGGAAAAAATTGTAGTTGTCTTTCTTTCACTTGAAAATTCATATCTCTTATTTTATTATTTTCCCTATGAGTCCTATATTAAACATCAAATTTTCCCTAATTGCTAACACAATGACAACATGAGTGTTGATAAAAATGTTAAAGGTAAGAAATTTAAAAAAAATGCAGTAGTAGATAAAGAGAGTAATTAAAGGAAGGAATGATCATGTTTTTTAATATGAGACAAGTTTTGTTAACAATTGATAATGTGGTACAAGACTATTGGGAAGATTAACATTTATGTAGATGATGATGATAATAATAAGTGGGATCTTGATATGCCACATTAAGACAACTGGAAATAAAGAAAGTTGAGATATCATCCTGTGGAGTGAAGGGCATTTTGCACTTGAATTATGGTGCACATACGGAAATAATTTTTACTCTTGATAATGATAACAACAAGCTTGAGGAGACTAAGAAGATATTAAGAATGGGGAAAAGAGTGAAAATGAAGCTCAAGATGAGAAAAAATAGATTTTAGTGTGAAGTAGGAGAAAGAAAAAGAAGTGGTATAAATTCATGATATATTTGATAAAGAAGATTTTGCATTATTCAATGACTATAGAATATCCAAATACTAAGTTGGTAGTAAGCTCTAGAGCATGCTTTTTGACTCACTTAGAGACTCTGATGGATGGGTGTAATATCACTTTCATTTGCTCATTCACTTTCCCTCCACTTGACTAGTTAATCACTATTTAAATGGGTCCATGTATGTTTTAATGAATCCTTGGCTCACTAATGATGTTTGTAAGTTCGTATAAACCAAGCCCTTGGTTAGTTAATTAAATACATTAAATTATAATATAAGAGGATTGTTGGAGGAGAGAAGCATTATGATTTTTGGCTCATTCTCGTTTGGGCTACACAAGAGGAAGGGATATAATGTAGGAGGAAATAAATAGAAGGGGAAAAAGAAGAAAATGGATGGCACAAAGAAAAGGGAGTGGAAGCATCACAAAGGAAATAAGGGAGGTGGAACATAAGCTAATAAGAAATGAAAAAGAAAGGAAGGGTGAGAAGTGTTGCCACTAAAAGAACCAAAGGAGAAAAAAATAATACATATATAAGAAAGACCAAAGAGAAAGGAAGAGGAGGAGAGAAATAAAGAAAAATTGAAGAAAATTCAACAAAATTTTAGTGAAAAGATTCACAATAGCAATAAATAAACTTGTTTTTAGAAAAGATTGGAGAATAATTGTAAACACCTAACTAAGACTTACACTAACAAATTTGAAATATGAAAATAAATTTGATGGATCCTAGAAACCCATTTATACTTAAAGAAAAAATAAACCTATAGAGATATATAATTATAATTCACATATTGGTTATTTTAATATAACACTATATAAATCTAAAAAAAATAAAATAATATTAATGTAAATATAATCCACACATTTTTTTGGGGGTCTTGCTTTTCCTCTCTATCTTACCATATGAATATTGAAAGATATTTGTTACTTTACAGATTTTCAATAAAAAATGTATATTATTATAAATATATTTTTTAACTTCAAATTGATTGGAATATTAAACATGAACCCATTTTTATTTTTAGTTGTTTTTGCATGGTTAATTTTATGTTCTATTTTTCAAATAAGGGGGATCATTCATACTTAGGATTATTTAAATATGGAAAAAAAATATATTTTTTATAAATATATTTTTAAACTTCAAATTGATTGAATATTTAAAATGAAACCAATTTTTTATTTTGAATTGTTTTAAATTGTGGACTTTATGTTCTATTTTCAAATAACGGAATCGTTCATGGTAGGATTATTTAAATAATGTTTGGGTTAAAATTTGGTTAATTAATAGTATGATTTTAATTTTAGGTTAGTATTAATAATGTTTTGCAGGAAGTTTATGAGTTAGAAAGGATTTAAAATATTTTAGAAAAATAACACATATGTAAATGATTTGGAACTCCATATTATTAAATAATTTTAATTTCATAAAGGACCATAAGGGATAAGAGCCACTTGAGAATGAACATCTCGTTTACAAAATTAATGTTTAATACAAAATATTAAAGAATCTTGTTAGAAATTGAAATTAGAGTGATGAAAGTATAAAAATTACTTAAGTGGCTTGGAATCTAACATTAATAAATAAATTTTATGAAAGAACATAAGGAATAAGAACTACTTGGAATTGTTGTAAGCAAATGTCATTATTAAATAAATTTAAGAATATAAGAGATAAGAATTACTTGAATATGTTGTAAGAAAATATTATACATATATTTCAAAAAGAAAAATCATATTTTTGATCTTTCTAGAATATCAATAAAAAAGTACAGATTTCTTGTTGCTTAGTAACTTGATTTTTTAACAAAAAATTATCTTAACATTCAAAATATGCTTCAATTATACATAAAGAAGAAATGCTAACTTGTCATTGGAAAAACAAAGATTAAAAAGATTAAAGGAATATACTTACGATAAAACACCATTGTGAAATTCTGAACAAGTACAAATGCTAACATCCGAAAGTAAATCTTCTTTTTAGAGCAGGTCTGCTAGAAAATTATACTCCATATAATAGTGAAGGATCTGAAGATCATCAAACTATTGTTGTAATTGTCAGATCTTCCTTTTCCATGATTCCAACTTAAGGATTCTAAGATCCACCTTTCCATTGAACCAATCCACCATTATTTTGTAATCACCAATCAGTTTAACAACCTCCACCTACTTCCAAAAATTTAACCTCAAATGACACCACAAAGAAATCAACTTAGTGACAAAGTTTGTACCATTTCTAATGCCAAATTACATTTTAGAACCACATTTTGAGGGAATAGAATGACAACACTAGCCCCACAATTCTTCATTTGACAGGAACCATCAAAGAAACCCCATACATTTCCTTTCGATAACATCTACTCCATTATAATTATTGTCTTCTTCGGTTTCAGGGCTTGACATGTTCCAAAAAAGAAACTCTAGAATTATGTGCAATTATTGTTGAGCATACATCATCATTTTGAAAAAGAACTATATTTCTCCCTATCTAAATTCGTCACATTATGAACACTGGGAGAGAATTAAAATATGAAAAACTAAATCTTTGAACTCAAAGCCACAAAAATTCTTCAACAAAGTTCCCAAACCACCAAATTTGTATTTTTAGGACTGACAAAACCTCTTTCCAAACAACCTTCACAAAAGGGAAATAAATAAATAAATGGTAAATAGATTCGTTGTTCTAACGACATAAAACATAGAATCAAGGACTTTCCCATCATATTTTTGCTAAAACATCCCAAGTGATATTTTCCTTTCAAGGAGAAGCCATAAAGAAAGACAACATTTCAGGGGTCCTTGGCCCTTCCAAACTAAATTAAACCACTATTTTGATTCACAAGTCAAATTTTGCTGAATCAAATCATTTTAACCGTGCATTGTTGAAATAACCCCATGTTGTTTATTTTTATACCAAGAAATACTATCCTCTTCATCCCTATTTAAAAAATAGTTTCTTGCCCCAAAGTCATCAAAAAAATATTCCATCCACTTATAAAAACTGACAGGATTTGTAAATCTTGAGCAAAAGCTTAGACATGATTATTAACATCAGTGAGGTCATATATAGTCACATCCACAATATAATAAACACCATGAGAATTTGAAAATTCTACCACTGAAAATTTGTGCCTACTATCACACCTAATGGACAAATCTCATTCAATTATTAAATTCTTGCCATTATCAATTTTCCAAGCTATCCATTTTTCCATAATCTGTATCCCTGTGATCACATTTCTCCAAATCACTAACACACCTCGAGTTGATTTTGATTGTTATCTTAACCATACCTCCATCAACTTATCCTTTAGGTATTTTAACCTTATGAACAAGCTCCACAAGTTGTTTTTAGAAAGCATCTACCATCCACTTTTTTCAACAAGGGATAAAGCTAACAACTCCATCTTTTTAGGCCTTAACCTCCAACTTTTTTTGGAATTACCAATCTTTCCCACTCCACCAAAGCCATACCTCTTTTTGTCATTCCATAAAAATTGAGCATTCAATTTCCTTATTGACATTAAACTAATTTTGGGAATTTTGTGTGAGGTTATCCAAAAAAAACTATAATGCTTTCTATAACTAATTTCCCTAGAATCAACCTGCCTCCTAAAGAGAGGTGTAGGAAATCACTGGGTAAGTTCCTCAGATAGAACACCAAAGGACACCGCTCACAAACAGAGCACAGATCAATACACCAACATTTTTGACGTGGTTAAAACCCTCAAAGAGGGAAAAAATCCACGACCTGAGCCAACGTGACCACTTCAGACAATTTATTAATGTAAAAGAAAGAAAAATTACATAAGCTTCTCTCATGAACGGTCACCTAACAAATGACCCTCCAAGCTCTTTAAATAGAGATCATGGACTAATCGGATGTTAAGCCAGAGATCAAGTGTCGATAATACAGAGGAGAGAATGAACCGTTGAATCACTTCATGTCTAGAACATATCGTGACTGTCGGATTGTAAGTTACAAAAAATACATACGAAAGAAACACACTTCACCTAACTATACACTAGACCAAGTTGTGCTTAATTATTTCCTATGTGTCAGAATATCCTAACACCCCCCCTTAAGAACAACTTGGGATAGGATTGAAGGATGTACAAATATGACACACTAGGAGAAGGAGGGAGGCATTAGAGCCTATCCCCCCTAGTGACAACTTCCTGAACTCCAACTATAAATCGAATTTTAGTAAACTTTTCCTCTGTGAGAGCCTTTGTGAAGATGTCTGAAACTTGATCATTGGTTGAACAATAATGAACTTTAAGAACATGGTCATAAATGAGATTTTTTATGAAGTGCATGTGTAGCTCAATGTGTTTGCCACACTGATGTTGGACTGGATCTTTGCATAGTTGAATGACACTTTGATTATCACACCAAAGTGTAGTCGAATGGTGCTGTTGAAAACCAAACTTTGACAGGATCTGACGAAGCCACATGGCTTCCTTACTAGCTTCAACGACACCACGATACTTTACTTCTGCTGAAGAAAGAGAAATGGCACTTTGCTTCTTGCAAGCCCATGTAATAGGTCCAAAACCAAGAGTGAAGACATAAACTGTAGTATACTTCCAATCATCAGGGTCACCAGCCCAATTAGAATCAGTGAAACCAACCAATAGCGGAGACGCTTATGCATTGTAATGAATCCCAAACTGAGCTATACCTCAAACATAATGAAGTATTCTTTTAGCTACTTTCCAATGAATTTCATGTGGGTTTTTCATAAACCGAGTCACAAGGCCAACAACAAAGGAAAGATTTGGATGGGTATGGGTCAGATACAAAAGTTTTCCAACAAGCTGACGATATAAGGTAACATCAACTTCAGGGGAAGTACAAGTGACTAAAAATTTGGCTCCAGATTAAAAGGGAGAAGGGGCTAACTTATAGTCTTCCATGTGAAAGTGGCATAGAAGATCAGAGGCATACTTGGACTGGGAAAGGGAAATACCTTCTTTGGATTGCAAGACTTGAAGACCAAGAAAATAATGTAAGTGTCCTAAGTCTGTCATTTCAAACTACTTTTCAAGGTTGTAATTGACATGGTTTATAAGGTTGGGATCACTACCAGTAAGGATAAGATCATCAACATAAAGAACAAGAATGATAAGAGACTTACCCACTTTTTTGGTGTAGATAGTATTGTCAGAATGACACCTAGAAAAGTCAGTATCTAAAAGAAAGTTATCCATTTTGGCATACCAAGCTTGAGGGGCTTGCTTGAGACCATAAAGGGATTTCTTAAGCCGACATACAAGGTTGGAGTATGTTTGTATAAAACCAGAAGGTTGTTCCATATAGATTTATTCATGCAAGTCCCCATGCAAGAAGGTAGATTTAACATCCATCTGATGGACTTCCCATTTGAAAGTGCCAGCAAGTGAAAGAACAAGGTAGATAGAGTTCATTTTGGCAACAGGGGAGAAGGTTCTAGTATATTCAATGCCTTCAAATTGTGAAAAACTCTTAGCAACAAGACAAGCTTTATGTTTATAAACTTTTCTATCTAGTCCAAAATTGGTTTTGTAAACCCATTTGCATCTAACAAGTTTTCATCCCTTTGGAAGAGGAACAAGATCCCATGTATCAATTGCCAATAATGAACGATATTATTCATTCATAGCTGCGTCCTAATCTGGATGTTCTGAAGCTTCTGCAAAGGTGTCAGGATCATAATTTGTTGAAGCTTGAGCCAGTAAAGAAGAGGCTCTATCAAATTGAGAACGTGTATGACGCTGATCTATAGGATCACTTGCAAGAGCACCTACTACATCTTGAGTAAAGCGGACCCATTTTGGAAGCTGAGGAGCTGAAGGAGGATCACGAGAAGGTGGGGGAGGATTTTTATCCTCATTTTCATCATTTGAATAAGGAATATTTTCAGAAGTAGAAGGGATAGAGGGAGGTGGCACATCTGCTGAACCAGGCTCGCAAGGTGATATATTTTCAACAAACTTTACATCTCTTCTAATGATAACATTTTTTGATTTAGGTTGAAGAAGTCTATATCCCTTGACATCTTCAGAATATCCAACAAAAATACATTTTTCACTCTTAGGTTCTAAGGATTTATGTTTCTCATATGGAATATGGGCTCATCCTTCACTTCCAAAAACATGAAAGTGACTTACATCTGGTTTAATTGAGCTCCATGCTTCTTCTGGAGTGATATTCTTTAAAACCTTAGTAGGAGTGCGATTTACTATTTAATTCGCACAATTAATTTCTTCTGCCAAAAAATTAAGACTAAGTCCTTTAAATTGAAGCATACAATTAGCCATTTCCTTTAAGGTGTGATTCTTCCTTTCAGCTACACCATTTTGTTGTGGAGTATATGGAACCGTATGTTGAAATTGAATTCCATGCTCAATGCAAAAGTTGATAATTGTTTTGTTAACATATTCTCCACCATTATTAGATCTTAGCTTAAGAATTCTAGATTGTTTTTCAACAAAGGCCTTAAAGGCCAAGAACATGTTAAAGACTTCACTCTTGAGTTTTAAGAAGTATACCCAAGTGCATCTGGAGAAAACATCAATGAAAGTTAAGAAATACTTGTAGCCAGAGAATGAAACAACTAGAAGTGGACAACATAAGTCACTATGCACAAGCTGTAAAGGGGTTGAGGCATGCCAAGTGGCATGTTTTTCAAAGCTATCCCGATGATGTTTTCTGACTACACATCCAAAACAAACACCGACTCTGCAAGATACCATAGGAAGACATGCCACCATATTTTATTTACATAGATTTTGAAGGGAGCAATAGTTTAAGTGACCAAATTGCTCCTGCCAAAGTTTGCTCACTTCATCATTATGAGAAACAAATATCGAGGGAAGAGTTGATGACCCAAATTTGTTAAACTTATACAACCTTGTAGAATCATCAACAATGCCAGTAGCTAAAATCTATCTAGGATCTCTTAGGTCCTTAATTACAACATCATGAGGTGAAAATTTAACAGTTTTACCTTCATTTGAATGAGTTATTTGATATACTAAAAAAGGTTGCAGGATAAGGTAGGAACATATAATACATCATTGAATTGACCATTCTAGATAAATAGTTCTAGTCCCTACAACACTAAGAGATTTATCATCACCAACATAAATATTTTTGTTGTTACAATCATTTAAATAAGAAAACATGGCTTTGTTTTTGGCCATGTGATAAGAAGCTCCAGAATCAATGAGTTGCCCATGATAATGAGAAGAAGAAGATACATTTAGTGCATAAGAGGACCCAGATGCTTGACAACCACATGTAGAAAATGTTATTCTTGAAGTTGAAGAGTGCTCCAAATGGATGTTATGCTTCTTCATTTATGCTTCCAAGGCTTCCATTTTCTTAAATCATTTGGATTCTAAGTGGCCATCACGATTACAAAAGTTGTAATGTCTATCAGTCATCTTCCCTTTGTTTTTAGTTGCCTTATCATTTTGTTGAATTGATTTTTCATTGTGAGACTGAAATGGCCTAGGACCCTTGTTTGGTTTAGGACCATTCTTTTTAGGATGTTGCTTCTTAGGATTCTTTGAACTTGGTTGCTATTGGGTTGTTAAGGCTTTCTTAGAAGAGTTTCCAGTATTAAGAAGACCAAGATGCAAGATTTTTTCTTGCTCTCTTATTAAAGAATCACAAAAAGCATCAAAAGGGAGGGATTTGTAGTCGTGTGCTTGAGAGATAAAGGCTTATCTAGTAGAATGGAAGGTGGAAACAAACATAGAATAGGCTGGTCCTAACTTAGTAAGAATGGAATAGATAAGACTACCATCTTCTTTCTTAAACTTAATACCTTCCAAGAGAAGTCTAAGGGTCTTGAACTTGGACAAAAAATCTTCAATGGAAGAAAAATTATTGGGGTCCAATGTAAGCAACTCATTTTCTAGTTGATGGGCTTTAATTTCATTTTTAATTCCAAAAACTTTATTGAGTTGTTTCATTGCTTTATTGGGAGTATCAATTTTTGCAATATGAAATATAAAGTCTAGAGAAATAGACATCCCTATAAACCCACATGCTTGATCTTGCTTATTTTCCCATTTGGCTTTTTTATCTTCATATTTAAGTTTAGACTCTTTGCCTGAGGCTAAAAGACCTTTACTTCTAAGTAAATCCACAATGTAGGATAACCATTGGAAGTAGTTGATGCTGTCAATAATAAATATGCATGGAATTTCCATTTTAAAAGAAACTGAAGCTGTAGAAGATGAAACTAAGTGTTCTAATGGAAAGATATCGAAAAATTAGGCCGATTAAAAAAGTGGCTCTAAAAACAGATTTTGGAGAAGAAGTTATGGATTTTTGAAGAAAAGTTGTTGAAAATGCCGACGAACTACGTGAATGTTGGGAAGTGAATTATAATGTTATATTTAAACCCCCCCCATTTCCAAATTTAATCTAATTAGTTCACTTTTAAAAAATATTACTTTATGTAACCCACTTTTATAAATAAGTAAAAGTCACTTTTACATTGGTATTTTATGAACTACCCACTAAATTGTATCTTAAATAAAAGATAAAGTGACTTTCGAATTATATGTGACTCACTTTTTATAATGGGTGAGAACAATTTTACATAAAGTAACTTTAAAACATAAGACATGTGCTTTTTGAAAAATTAACTCAACAAAAAAAAAGACTTGAACCCAAGACCTCTATTTTCATAAAGTAACTTTGGACCAAGTGAGCTAGTTTAAAAGGTTAGTAATTTTTGGAAAAGAGGAATGTTTTTTTTACTAAAGCTTTGGAGTGCGTGCTTACATTGAAAACCTTTTTTTTCCTACAAAACAAAAAATCCCACACAAACCAAAACGAACATGCAAAATAGATCCAAGCCTTATGGCTTAAAGTTAGATTTGGTCAGAAACTATGTATTTTCCTCAATGTTTCTAGTTTTCCAAGATCACACTAAGGCCCGATGGAAAAGAACATACGGATGAGAAAAATCCTTTCTTTTTGTTTCTGGTTTGCCCAGATCTCACAAAGTCGCAAGGAAAAAAGCATACAAAGAAATGAAAGGTATAGATCTGGTAATAAAAAACAGAGAGATAAATAACTAAAACTGCAAATAAAGATTATATACCTCCAGATCTTAAAAATGATGTAGCTAGGGCTACCAGAAACCTTTTCGTGTGAAACGAAAGGGGTTCGTCACTGGAACAGGTGCTCCTAACACAATAGAGAAGTCCTCTTGTCCTGAAAGCGATCAAAAATAGTAGATATAGGAAACGACAGTCAGATGCAGTTGTACCAACTTCGGATTTGGATCACCAACGGATGCTGTCCTCGAATAACTCTGATACCATGTAGGAATTTACAACGTAAGTTCCTTACATAAAACATCAAAGGACACCACTCACAAACATATCACATATCAATACACCAATATTGTTGACATGGTTAAAACCCTCAAAGAGGGAAACAAACCACGACCTGAGCCAACGTGACCACTTCAGACAATTTATTAATGTAAAAGAAAGAAAATTTACATAAGCTTCTCACATGAACAGTCACCTAACAAATAACCCTCCATGCTCTTTAAATAGAGATCATGGACCAATCAGGTGTTAAGCCACAGACCAAGTTTCGGTAATTCCGAGGAAAGAATGAACCATGAGATCACTTCATGTCTAGAACATATCGTGACCGTCAGACTGTAAGTTACAAAAAGTACATATTAAAGAAACACAACTTACCTAACTATACACTAGACCATGTTGTACTTAATTATTTCCTATGTGTCGGAATATGCTAACAATAGGTACCCATTATGCCCAATATGAATGTGTTTTTCCACTTTTCTCAAAATCCAGAACCAATCAACTACTTTGTAATTGTTTGGTTTAAGGAAATGTCCAAGATATTTAAAACCATCATTTAACATACTGAAATTGAGAGGAAAACTATCTTTAATGGATTCTAGATTCTCCTCCTCAAGGTTTCTACTAAGACTAATCAATTTATCAAGGCTTACTTCCATACTTGTGGCATTACAAAATTAATCTAAAATTTCTTTAAACATCTTCCATTCATCCACATTCCCATGACCAAGTAAAAACTCGTCATCAACAAAGAAGATGTGTTATAGCTACATGTTTAATTCCACTCTAATTCTTCCATTCTCCTTTTCTTCAGTTATTAATCTTCTTAAGCATTCAATAGTGAGAAAAAGTAAAAAAGGATATAGGGGGAATTCTTGCTTTATTCCCCTTGATGCCCCTAAGAATTAAAAAGGCTCACTGTTGATAATAATAACATAATTAGAAAATCTAATACAACCCAAGATCCAAGACACAGCTACAAATTTTAAACCAATTTGTATTGAAACCAATCTGAAGAAAGACTAGCCACTCCCTCATATGCTTTTTTCAAATCAATCTTCATCACCAAAGCTAGAAAATTTGGAGACTTGATTGTATGAATGACCTCATGTCCTGATTGCATGATGAATCTTCCTTTTGTAGAGAAAATTGAATTGAGCTCAAGACATATGATTTGATAGAGAAACCTTCAACTTGTTAGCAATCAACTTAGAGATTATCTTGTAGAGAGAAATGCATAGGGATATTGGCCTAAAACCATTAAAAGACTTAGGCTCTTTCATATTAGGAATTAAAGCAAGGAAAGTGGCATCAAGAATTCCATAAACAAGCCCCCTTCTTCTAGAATCCTCAACCACCTCTAATATATCTTTTCCCATCAAATCAAAGAAAGACAAGAAAAATTATGCACCCCAACAAGGCCCAAAATTTTATCTTTGGGCATCTTCATAAGAATATTTAAAACTTCCTTCTATCTCCCTATCGAATTTGATTCTTCATCCATGAAGAATGGATTCAAACAATTTTCAATTGTTCCATAATATTTATATGTCCACTATCTTTGAAGAGTCTCTAATAAAATCTGAGCAATTTCATCAAAGGAAGAAACAACTTTTGAACCATCCAATATAAAAATTTCCCAAATGTGTTTTACAACCTTTAGATGGCTAGCAAGATAAGAAATGTTGTTTTTGCCTTCAATGATCCAAGTGTCTCAACTTTTGAGTTTCCAATATAATTCTTGATCTCTTAAAATTCTTGTTTTTTTAATTCTAGTTCTCTAACTTACTCTTGTTCGTAATCAGTTAAAAAACCAATCTCATGGAAAGGTAAAATTCTAGAATTTTCTCCTCTATCTTATCCAAGGAACCATAAGTCTCCTCATTTTTATTTTTACAGTTTCCATACGGCTTTCTTCCAATATTTTAAATTCATAATAAATTGATCATAGGAAGTTTTTCAAACCAATAATGTTTAAATAGGCCAATATGCCTATAGGAAGTTTTTCAAACCAATAATGTTTAAATAGGCCAATATGCCTATACATATATATATGAAAGATTTGAAATCTTACATTACTTGAAGGAGGTAAATTGCACGGTTTTGTTGAAGGAGGTAAATTATAAGAAAACAAATTAGATAATGTATTAATCACCTTTCAAGAGTTTCGTTTGAATCGTGAGAAGAAAAACAAAATTGTGCATGGTACAGAAAGTCGCCACGACAAGCCAGGCAGTTTGAATTATGATTCAGGTTCTGGGGCAGAACGCATGCGGGAATCGCACTCACTCCTAAAAGCAAAAGAAAAAGAACAGAACAAGCTTGCTTTAACTATTGAAGAATACTAATAACTTAAACCCACTTGTAATTTGCTTTTTTTATGCCAATACCCTAATAATTTTATTTAATTTCTGTGACTGAAAACAACACTGGGGTGCGGGCCATCCATATTCAACCGTGCAGTGAGATACCTTCAATTTTTTATTTAATTTCTGTGATTGAAATTGAAACCAGAGAAAAATAGATGCCATGTTTCAAATTTGTATTAATCCATGCCATGATCCAAAACAGAAAAACGAAGATGGCTTGGCTATGCTTCCTTCCAGCAACTCCTCGAAAAAGTGGATGCAACTAACCAGTGCAATTTTTAGTGGCCCATTCGAAGACTGCCTATATTCTCCAATATGATTTAAAACTAAAGTCTACAAAATATAGTACCTTTGCGATTTGATCAGCATCTTTTTGCACGTGCAGGTTTTCTGAAGTATATATATATATATATATACATTTCCACCGGAATGAATTGATGTCCATGTCTGGGCATGGCAGCTTTAATCACCCTGCACAGATGACCCACCCAGCCAACGTATTCAAACAGTAAAACAGAATGGCTGTCATTGACTTGGTAACTGTTAGATATGAAACAGTGGACCTTCCTTTCAATTCTTAGATTGAAGGCATTTTACAACAGCAACAGGAACTGGAAGACAAAGGAAAAGAAGTCCATCCACTTATGCTATGTGTGTTTATAAAGTTATTTAGTTTATTATAGATATAGCATGATATGTTATGTGATGTTGAGGAGTAAATATTAAATATAATTAATTAATTATATTAATTAATACTTTTAAATTATTCATCATAACTTGTGATATGATATTTAATTGTGTTTATAGTCTTGATCTATTTCATTTTTTAAAGTATAAAAAGTTATGAATGCTATAGAATTAATAATCTAATTTTTTTTAACTCAAATGAAATTAAGCATTAGTTATCAAATAGTTTTTTAGTTTCAGATATCTTTTTCACCCTCCATTTATTTATTGGTTTTACAAATTCTCAATCTACCAAATGACAAATTCCAAAATTATATAACCACTTATCTTAAACATAAATTTAAAAGGCAACTTATTAATCCTGCATTAAACATAGATGGGCTTGTAAAACACTGTCCCGGTCGCATTTTTCTTATCTGCTGCAGTGGGATAAAAAGAAAAATGAACATAGATTTTAAACATAACTTGTTAAACCTACCCGTCCTTGTTCGCATTCTCTTTGCACACATCTTCGACAGTGGGATATAATACAAAAATGAGTTTGTTTGTTCGCTGCTTTTGCGTTTTAGGATTTCGCTGCAGTAAAGTTTACCTGCTTCGGGAAACTTCAAACACAAGGAATTTTTGGTTTTTTTAATGATGATGATTTAATGTTTTTTTGTTTTTTGTTTTAGGGTTAACATCCACTCTATCATCCTAAATAAACAAATTATTTAGTTTGATTTAAGATTTTATTAGTATGCTCAACAAGTTTGGAGAGAAGATTGCCTAGCTCACTATAATTTGGACATCCTAAAAGTTTAGGAAGGTCAGTATTGGGACAAAGATTATTAAACTAAGATCTAATGTGGTTGTAGGCGGGGCACTCTAAGAGGAAGTGGTTTTCATGCACGAAGTTCCTAAGAGGAAGTGGTTTTCATGCTCGATGTTCCTATTCTCACAGAGATGGCAGATACTTTCCATCCATGGTGTTTTAAGAACTGTCGAACGACCTGTTTCACTATGGAGCTCATGAGAGTTCGTTCTAATCTTTGCTATATTAATTTTCTTTTTTGAGCTAGTTAAGAGGAAGTGGTTTTCATGCACGAAGTTCCTAAAATGAAGTGGTTTTCATGCTCGATGTTCCTGTTCTCACAGAGATGGCAGATACTTTCCATCCATGGTGTTTTAAGAACTGTCGAACGACCTGTTTCACTATGGACCTCATGAGAGTTCGTTCTAATCTTTGCTATATTAATTTTCTTTTTTGAGCTAGTTAAGAGGAAGTGGTTTTCATGCACAAAGTTCCTAAGAGGAAGTGGTTTTCATGCTCGATGTTCCTATTCTCACAGAGATGGCAGATACTTTCCATCCATGGTGTTTTAAGAACATCCATGGTGTTTTAAGAACTGTCGAACGAACGACCTGTTTCACTATGGAGCTCATGAGAGTTCGTTCTAATATTTGCTATATTAATTTTCTTTTTTGCTATATTAATTTTTTTTTTTGAGCTAGTTAAAACAGAGAGATACTTTTGATCTTCTAGGGTGAAGTTGATGACCTTCTTATAATAACTTAATTTTCTTTTAGTTGCTAAATCTTTCTCACACCACATTTTTTCTTTGAACTTAGAAGTAACAATATTTTTAATTTTATTAATGTTTTGCAAAGCATCATTCTAGTTGATCTCCCAATCTCCCAAAGGTTTAACCAGGCCTTCGTGTCTTAGGTGGTTTTGGCGAGAATTTAAAGCTAGCTTAGGAAGTCTATGATCCCCTATGTTATTGAGTTTGTGCTTGTACAACAGAAGCCTGGTCATAGCTAGAAGCCTGGTCATAGCTAGGTTCTGGATATAAAGAGTTTACTTGGTTTCTAGTGTAGATTTATTTATTTCAGGTTTTAAATAATTTTAAAGTTTAAATTATTGTTTTAATATTTTTATTATAAAATTATAATTTATATTAAATTATTTTTTTAGTATTATTTTAATTATACTATTAATAAATTATTTTAATATATATTATATATATATATTATATATATATATATAAAGAGGAGTAGAATATATAATAATTTGTGTTGTAAGTGGCCAAAAACTGAGAGATTTATATTAGAGCGCATAACCTTTTCAAGACTTCTATAATTACATGTTGTTCAACTTAATCGAGTATTTTTTCCCAAAATACCAAAATTCTCTTTTAACAAATATTTACAAATGTAGTTTGACATCAAAAAGCTTGCAAAAAGAAAATGAAAAGGACTTGTTACTCCTCCATTGGTGCCTAGTTTAACAAATATTTACAAGTGTAGTTTGACATCAAAAAGCTTAACAAATATTTACAAGTGTAGTTTGACATCAAAAAGCTTGCAAAAAGAAAACAAAAATGACTTGTTACTCCTACATCACCACAAGGCTATTGAGATCTATTCTAGTGGCTTCTTCTTATGACCTTGGGTTGTTCTCTACCAACTTGATTTTCAGGAGCTCATATTTGTTGCCGAAGAGTGCCCATTTTGTCTTCCAATTGGAAAATGCACTCATTCTTATCTATTTGTTGCTCCCGCATTTCCAGCATCTCCTTTTTTTGCTAGTGGATACACCGCTAAACAATTTCCATACCTTCCTTAATTTCCAAATGTTCCTTCTCACAGCTACCACACACATGTTGAAGCCTTCTACCCTCCCTTGCCATTCGCCAAGACATCCTACCCAACCAAGGCCGACGACAGCCCCATGAACTAGAAATTGATCCCTCGTCTTCTTAAATGCTCACCACATTCATTTTACCAACAAGGGAGACGCCATAACGACTACCCATAGAGATAATGCGATCTTCTGACCCGAAAATGATCTAATTCTAGACAGACAACAATCTCTAATGCATGGTCACCACCGAGCTTAACGACTGTGATGCCATCCTCTACATCATCCATCTTCTTCCCCTGACTTCCTTTCATGCAATTTACCTCCGCCTTGCCTATTACATTGTCTCTGCTTCTCTGGGCCTTTGAGAAATTCCCCCAGACAGAGACAGACCAAATCATGAAACCGAAGATCATACCTTTACTCAATTTATAAAAGATGTTGGTCCAAACTTTGATGCCAAATTGATGAGGGTATTCATGACGGTGATATCCCAATTCTCCACCATTATTTCTCTACTCGACGAAGCATCCATCAAGTTGTCCCACACCATCTTCTCTTGTGCGAGCTGACCTTCTTGGACCAGAGGGATTAAATGCTCCGCACCCTCCCCAATATTTCGCATGTTTCCTTTATTTTTCCTCTGACCGCTACTACTCGTACGAGGAACTTGTTAGTGCCTAAATCTACCTCAGGCTGAGAAAGGTAGGATCTAGGATAACATCAAACCACGCTTAACCTAGTAGCTAGCCCTACCAGGTCGGGAGAGGGCTCTCTCCTTATCAATCTCAGCAAAATATGATCAATGAGGCTTGAGATGACTAATGTGAATACTGATCTTAGGCTAGGTATGTGTACAGAAAAGTTTGATTAAATTTGAGGATGATTTGTTGGCTCAAATGGAAAGGCAAATTTGGATATGGGGAACGAGGCTCAGTTTTGCAGAGATCTCTATGGGGCAAGGTAGGCAAATGATTTGGTACTTCAAATTGAGTGAGATGGAGAGCTTTAAACAAGTGAGGAGTTGAAGAGGGCAAGAAAATCTCAAGGATCTTCTTCAAATAGCTGAAAACATAAATAACTAAACAAACCCTAGGTAGAGCACTACAATTTCAATGGATTCTACCATTATCCTTGTTTGATTTAGTTAAGATGAAGCAAAGAGAGATTGATGGCATACATAAAACACATGTAAACTTACAATTACAGAAGGAAACACAATATCAAAGCAAGATGCCACAAGAATCCCATCAAGTGTTGCAAACCTTGGTCTATTCCTTTTCCAAACTGCTGAAATGAATATACAATGAGGCTCCAAGCTTTCACAAAAGTCCAACCTTTAGAAATGACTGAAAAATTACAAAATATAGGCAACCAACAACTCATCCTAGCCTCTAGGGGTCGAGATCATGAGTTTAGGAGCTGTTCCAACAAATTCTAAACTGAGAACTAAAAAGTAGGCAGTGGAACAACTTGCCTCTAAAAACTACGAAACTGATTCATTCATTTGCAAACTACCTTTTCATCGATGAATCTACCTCTATGAGTGAAAATTTAACATAATTACATCAAAATACATCAAGTCACATTAAATTACATCATTAATTTGACTATTAGAAAGAGAATAGTCAAACTGTGAGGAAACTAGGCGAAAAACAGAGTTTTTTGGCCAAAATGAGCAAATTTCCTCCTATGTGCCGCGCTGATTTCCCTATGCGTAGTGCCTTTTTGCAGCTAATTTTGGATCTCGGTGTCCAAATTTGCTCCAAGTGTGCTTGTTGGAAAGGAATGCCTGTCTACTTTACAGAACAAGTGGAATTTTGAATTTGGCCTCTATTTGCCCCTCGAAAATTGAGTTCTCCCAACACTGCTTCCTGTGTGTCCAAAAAGGGGCAGAAATGTCATTTTTGAGGTGTTTTTGACCTTTTTGGGGGCTCAAAACCTGTCAAAATTTCTTGGCCAATTGTGGGCATGTATATTTTTCCATGAAAAATCTAAAAATGTTGAGTTTTCATCAAAAGGAGACCCCCTTCAAAAGTGAGCGCCAAGTGGCGCGACACATTGGGTAGAAAAACCTGTGTTTTGGCCCAAAAATTCCAAAATTGCAAAAGGTGTCCCAAATTTTTTGAAATTTGGGCTGAGTGTCCTCCATTAAGTTCTGTGTTGGGACAAGGAAGCCTCAGCCAAGATCTGAAGTCTATCTTGCTCCTTTCGCTTCCTCGATGCCTTCTTCAACTTGGCCATCAAGTTCTTGATTCTTGTCTTGCAACTTTTGTTTCTCGCCAAGTAATGGTAGGCCATGTGCCTCAACATAGTTTTCTCATTGTTGGCCTTCTCTAACATCCTTTCCCAAGTGCAAGTTTGTTCTCTCAAGCCAAGATTCCCAATCATGTTCAATCTCTTGCTCATACCCATGATCACTGTCTCTTTCCATTGTTTTCCTTTGGTTTTGAAAAATGTGGTTGTATATGGATGGTTTTGTGGATAACAATGTGAAAATATGGTGGAGGAATGAAATGGGTAGAGTGTATGGAAGAGAGTGTAAAAATATATGTGTGAATAGAGTTTAGGGATGGGACTAGGAGTTTTACGGATGTGAGTAGGGTTTAGGGATATGGATAGGGTTTGGGGAGTGTAGCGTTTGGGAAATTATATGTGCAGAATGGGATTAAGGGGAAAATGTATGAGGGGAGTGGGATTAAGGGAATAGGGTATACAACCATTAGCGCAATGAAGAAAACTAGGGTTTCACCCTAGAAGCTAGGGTTTTAGGGTTTTGGGGACAGGGGAGTAGGATGAGTGGAAATGAGGGGAAATGGGAAATGAAATTAGTGAAATGTAGTGAAGGGGATGTGAAAGTGGTAGAGGGGAATAAGACAACAAAAAATGGCAATTTTGCAAACCTTAGGTAGATTTTCAATGAAACTGTGCAAGGAACTAGGGTTTTAATATTTCCCTACTGAATCACCAAGAGGACTGAGACAAACTCGTGCATTGAGCATATTGGAGTGTGAACTTACTTGGGAAATGATGAATTTAAAATTTTTGGAGCTTTGGTGGAAGATTTGAATGGATTTCAGGCTTTGTAGCCCAATGCGTTGCGCTGCCCCAATGCGTAACGCCAGTTATAAAATTACACTGTAAATCACTGCCCAATGCGTAGCGCTGGCTCAATGCATAGAATCTTTTTGCAAGAGACGTTTGGAGGCTTTCTTGGGGTCCAAATTGGGTGTGGGATAGCTCGTTGGAAATATTATTGAGTCTAATTTCCAACCCAACTTGAATTTTTCAATTTGGAGTTCGTTTTCCCTATCAAAAATCAAATTTCCCAAGACTATTCAAAATGTGCAAAATGAGGTTGCTTCAAGACAGAGTGCTGTTGCAGTCAAATATTGAAGTCTTCCTCAACTCCAAATTGTGCTCATGATAGCTCATTGGAAAGATATTTGTGTCTAGTTATCCTTTGACTCATCAAGCAAGTCATTTGGCCAACCAAGCTAGGAGAAATCTTGATGTTCCCAAGGTCACTTCAAATGTGCATCAATTCTCCCGAGGCAACTATATTTTTGACATTTCTCAAAAACCATGACACCTGTGTAAAAAGTGAAGGAGGTTTTTATTCCTTCGCCTATTGTGGACAAAAATGTCTCTCAGTTTTTCCAAATTCATCTTTCCTTGCTCAAAAACATCATTTGAGTAAAACCTACCTCGATGTGTGGAACATGGGATTTGTCGAAATGAAGGGAAATGAAGGGAATAAGGGGCTTCTAAATTCTTGAGGAAATTTTGGGAAGTAGGGAGGGATGTTAGGAAATAGGGGAAAGTGAAATTTCAAAGATTGAGTGCGGGGAAGGGGTCAAAAAAGGCAAAACACAGGCCTAGCCTAGAAAATTGTCAAGTTGTAGCAAGAAACTAGGGTTTGTGCGAAAATGAGGAATTTGAGGGATCTTAGTGATGGGAAGTGTTTAATAAGGTACATTAAGGATAGGGAAAGGTATACGAAGATCATGATACAAGTTTTGCTGATGATTTGACCATCCAAGAGAAATTACCTTCAAAACCCTAGGAGACGGAAATGAACCTTACCTAGGCACAACTGAAGCATGAACAAGGTGTAAAATGACCCATTGGAACCTGAAATGATAATGAAAACCCTTTGAATGATGGTACACTCGGCTGAATGGTGACATGGGCCGGCATTTGGACAACTTTGAAAGGAGTGAAAGCAAACCCTAGACCTAATACCTAGTGACCAAATTTTACTTGAAGACTCACTGAAATGACAAAATTTGATTTTGACACCTTAAAATCACTTTGTAAGAGGATTTTTGATCACTAGAGGAAGGCTACAAAGACTGACACTAACAGAACTGAAGCCTAAGTTCTCACACATAGAAGCCTCCCAATTCCAAGTGTAGTACTGGCATGAGGGAAGCAACCACGCTGCATCATAATCCAAAATTTAGAGAAGCCATAGGGCAGGAAGATGGGCTAGGGAAATGATTGGCGATGGGACATGGGTAGGGGGGTAAGAGATGACAGGGGTAGCGAGGAGGAAACCAGGGTGTTAAGGGAGGAGGGAGGAGGGAGAAAAGGGAGGAGAGGTGAAGGGGATGAAGGATGAGGGGGAGGGTGAGCAATGATAGGCCAAGGGGTAGGAGGGGGGAGCAAGGGGGCATAAGGTTTGAGCTACGGGTATGGAGCAATAAAAATCCAAGTTGTCTCCTTTACTAAGATTCTTGGTCCTACTAATAGCATACTCCATTGTCAATATAATTAGAATCATAACAACTGTTTGGTCTAAAATGAAGATGCAAATTAGAGCTTAATTTAATGTCAACCCGGGAAGGTAAACTTAGAGGTGCTTATCTAAAATATATAGATCTAGAAAGATTCCTAATTTGTCCAAGATCTTAAAGTCCCCTTACAAGAACATATTCATTAAGATCTCTTTCAATAACTAATCAAACTTAGATCTAACAATTGTTTAAGATCTATGATTCTCTTACAAGAACATATTCTACAAGATCTCTTCCAACATTAGAACATCTAATAAGAAATTAAAAGCTGAAATGAAATAAACCTAGATCTAATAATTGTATGAGATCTTATGGTTCTCTTACAAGAACACTTTCAAATAAGATTCTTCCAATATTAGAACATTTAACAAAACTTGAAAGCTGAAATCAAACAAAAACATAAAATAAATTATACCTAAAATAAGTAAATAAGCATGCAAGTGAGGCCATGGGGGCTCTCCATAACTCCACAAGCACACCACTTCAATGGAGACTCAAATGTAGAAGCAAAATTGAAGTATGATCTTTTATTTCAAAATCTCCATTACAAACCAACTCTAAGATTACAAATGGAACTCTAAGATTACAAATGAAGATTCTCAGATTACAAATGGAGGAGATTGTACTCCTATTTATATAATGGGATGAGTAACAAGCTCATAATGATCATCCACTAATCTCTCTTTAGTTCCATAAATCTCTCAACCATCTAGACACATAACCCCCTTTGCCCTTGATTTTCTCCATGAGATCATGATCTTCTCCATGAGGCTTATCTTATCAAATCCCTTTGTCCTTGATTTTCTCCATGAGACTTGTCTTATCAAATTCCTTTGTCCTTGATTTTCTCCATGAGACTTATCTTATCAAATTCGGATTTGATCATTCAAGGCCACATAAAGGTGTCTTGGAAGCTTCCTTGGAACCTACACATGTCACAAAAACAATCCACTTTCCATATATGAAGTAAAATATATTATTTTCTAATATTTAATCAAGAATTTCTCTTAAAAATGCTTTAAAATAAATAATATTTGGAAGATATAAATGAGACCCATTAATGGTGAACAATAGGGAAAATGAAGTGACATGGTGGTGAATAATGAGTGATATAATGGAAGCATAGGTGAAAAATGTATGGTAATGAGTGATATTTGTATGACATTTTGAAGTCCAAAGAACAACTATTAGGGAATATAGATTGTTCCCACTATACCATTCACTTTGTTGCTTTCCTCATTCATCTGACATTCCATATTGGCTTGCATATCAGCTTCCTTTTTATTACCTCTTAGGATATGGAAAAATGTAACGCGATCAAAGAGAGGGATCATGCCTTGGGATCTCTTGATGATCTGGTTTACTTTTGTATTTTGGGCTGAAGAGTTATATTTCATATACTTTAAGGTCAACATGGAATTCCCTAGAATTTGTGTGTCCTTTGTGCCCTTTTTTGAGCTAGAGAAAGCTCGAGGTACAACCCATAAGCCCCAGTTTTATTATTTGTATTCGTTCCCATGCACCAAGCATGTCTATCTTCTATGATTCCTTCAGGATTAATGAGAATCCCTCTCCCTCCTACCACCCCAATAAATATTAATATTATTAATGTTAATAATATTATTAAAATTATGATATTTATATTAATAATAATACTATTATTATCATTAATTAACATTAATGATATTACATTATATGCTATTAATAATATTAAACTAATAATTATATATAATAATTACGCCAATAGGCACCCCCCTATTGGAATTGGGGACTTTAATACTTTTGCTAATTAATCTTTTTGATGAGATGGTTTAAATTGAAATATGTTAGTATATTCTCGTCGTTGCCACTCCATCAATGAATGAAATTGAAAGTGATAACTTCCTTGCATATCTAAATCAAGTGTTTAAACCCTGTTTAAAATAATATTTTACCAAATCTTGATTAAAATTTTACTGTACCTCTTATTTATTAGCATGTACAAGGATTAGTGAAAATTAAATTGAAAATAATTAATAATGCTATAAGGGGTGAAACAAATGTCTATTTACATTTTGAAACATATGGGTGTTGCAACATGGAAGAATAAATGACACCGTGGAGGAATAACAATAAGGTTTCTTGCCCTAGTGTCATCATAAACTTGACCTGCTTATATAACGACTATCGCTTCATATTCTCTTTGCTACGCCATGCAAAGTGAAAGTTATGGTTGTTGGAATGTAGAGGAATAAAATGCAACGTGGAGGAATAACAATAATATTTCTTACCCTAGCTTCATCACAAACTTCGCTTGATTATGTAACGGATACCCGTTCATATGCTCGTTGCTACCCCATTTGAAGATGGTTTTAGTTCGTCACTAATGGTCACTAGTATTGCAGCAAGAATGCTGCAACTTCTCGGGCTACCAACTTTACTTTATCAACTCGGGGTTCGTGCAAACTTGGAGGTGACAGTGTTGTATAAACAAGCAGATGTAATGGGTCCACTCTTTTTCATTGCTGAGTTGGTGATAGACTACTATGGTTTCTCAAACCAGACTTTTATTGATTTAGAAGAATATACCAATGAAGAAAATGGAATTTTAACCTAATTGAGAGAATTGAAACATTGTCTACTACAATAATGAAAGACTGAAATAAACGCCATAAACACACCACTCATCTAACTATTTGTGAAGAGGTCTTGTTTCAAAAGAATTCTAAGCTAACATGTGTGTAATCCTAACTATCCTAGGCATGCAATATGAGATAATCAAACACTTTACTACTGTGCATATGAATGAACACAATAACTCTTTTTTCCCTTTTTGTGAAAATGTGAATGTTGAATCTTCTTGGTGGTATGGCAAGTGGGTTAGAGATGGTTGTGAAGGGTCAGATAGTTTAGGAGGCAAACATGGGTCTTCTCCTAACTTTCTAGATGCATTTTCCTCAAATCGGCCTCAAAACAAGCCACTATAGGCCATCCAACAGGATGCCCTAATGCTCCTACAAGATATGGACGAAAGCACAAGGAGGAGTTTGGAAGGTGGAATAAGGCTTAGGGAAGGTGAATGATGGAAGAAATAAGGCAAGGGAGTGGCTAGGACTTCCTCAGGGCTCAAACCAAATTTTGTGAGATGGTTGGATTTTCTCAACAAACCTGGAAAGTTGTTCTTAGCAAATGATGAATTGGTTGATGGACTTAGTGGTTGTTGGTGATTGTGGATGAATGAGGTTAGGATGGGGCTGTTGACATGAGATCTTCCTGTACTATTGAAACTCCTGCAATACATACATCATTGACATTTACCCATGGATCATGTCAAACAAGAAATATTTCCAATCAACATAAGAAAACATAAATCCATTATTTAGTTGCCTATTTTATGCATGGAAATACTTGCAGAATATTGTGAAACACCATGAGATCTAATACAAAGCTAGAGATATCCAAAAGAACAACTGAAACCTATTCTTGAAAACTGAAAAGGTGCTGGTCTAATTAGCAGAAAACCCTAAATTCCATAAGAAATTAGAATTCTGTCTTTTTGGGGCTGAATAGGAGTTTTTCCTCAAACCATGGCCCCTGAAGGGAGGAGTGAGGCCAAATCCACCTACTATCATCCTTTTTGGTAGTCCTTTATCTCTCGAAAGATACTACTAAAGCTATGCACAAATGGAAGAAAACTAATCAAATTCACTACTACTTGCAATGGAATAATGCCAAAATCAATTCAACAATTAATCTATGAAATAACCTAAGCATACAAGTACAATAAGAGGAACCTCTACTACTAGGGTTGGGCCCTAATCCAAGAGCTTCATCCCTCTGAGTCAACTCAGTGTTGGATCAGGGAAATGATCATTCTCATTATCATAACAAAAATTATATAACAATGTTTTTCCACAATCCTTTAACTCGAAAATACTTAGTGATCTTACATAAAAAATCTGAATCCTATTGAGGCTCTAGGCCTCCTTATTATACAATTGAAGTCTCCAACAACTTCCTTGAATCTAGGGAGGCTTGGCTCCCAAACTCAAGATGAACTGGTTCTTAACTGCCACTGGCTTGGCTGCCCATGATCTCCATGACTCGGCTGCTTGCAACTTCGAGCTAGCGTGATTTGATTTGAGGAATATTCGAATGAGTGATGATTTAAGGAGGAAGATCCATCTCCTATCATCTCTCCTTCTTGTCTCATTCGAGTTCTTGCACCTTAATTAGCTAAAATTTCCATGATTTTCTCCCAAAAACCTGTAATCAATGCACATTAGCTCATTAGACATAGCATCTTACTCTTACTCATCTCATTAAGCAAAATATAATTAAAACTTGTAAGGAATTATGAGAAGAGTTGATTTTAGTAAACTTGGAGGTGTATTAAGGCCCATATAGTTACCTAATGATGAGTCTCATCAGTCATAGATCTATTTTTAATGTTATGGATCCACAAAGCTTTTTGCAGATTTCATAATGTCATAGATTGTGGGGAAATTATAGTGGTGATGAGATCAGATACATGACTAACAGATTACCAGTTTAGAGATATCTAAAATAACATATAGGACGAAAGCTCATAGTTGTCTCAAGTAGCACTTGGAACCAATTTTCAGATATGTGTATATGCATTGAAGTTTCCTACCAACATAATATTCCTTCAAATATAAGAGTGAACTAGACAACATCATTGTATATGTACCTTACCATTTTGTCTCATTGGAGACTGTACCCACATTTTAATATTACCACAAGATTGTGGTTTTAATCCTCAAGTGGAATTATAAGATTGAGCAATAGCATTAATTTGTTTTGTTTAGATATGTAAATTGTTATGATAATATGAAATTGCTTTATAATTTTAAAATATTTTTATCTCCAAAATCATATTGCCACGAGATTGTGGTTATTAATCCTCAAATGGAATTTTAAGATTGAGCATAACATTAATTTGTTTTATTTAGCTATATAAATTGTTATGATAATCTAAAAATGTTTTACAATGTGAAAATTCATGTTCAAAATCACAAGTATTACAAATATTTTTGCACAAACCAAGTTCATAGTCTTGTGAGTCTGTCTGAAGTCTTATTAATAAGTTCATTTGAATATATATGCCAGAAGAAGACAAATAAGCATAAATCCCCTTTTTTTGTTAGCCAAATTGAACCTATTAATTTTTATTTATTTATTCTTTGTGTGTATATATGTAATTTAAAATCCTATCTATAGCTTTTAGTTTGAGCATTGAAAGCAAAATCGGGTGGATTATGTAAAAGGTGAACACCCTCTCTAATGAAACGTGAGCAATACTATTAATTTGTTTTCTTTAGATATATAAATTTTAATGGTGAAGTGAAAATATTTTACAATGTGAAAATGTTTTTGGAAAAATGATTTTTTAAGGTTTTGGTTTTTATTTTTTTATTTTTATTTTTTTTATTATTATGTTCGTATTTATATTAATATTTAGATTTTGAAAGTGTATTTGTGTGTAATTTTTACAATTAATTAAATATGATAATTTTAGATGTTTATTCTTATATATTATGGACTTTTTATGAGTTTAGGGTTAACATCAGAGTCAAATAGATTTATCAAAATCAAATTAGAGCCCCACAAAAAATCTGTAGTTTTAACCCACAGTCCGATAGTGGCTAGAAGCATCCATAATGCCACAATTTTCAATGAAAAACATGTGTGTACCTGCCTTCAATTAAGTACGCACAGGACGGTAGCCATATTATTAAGGCTAAGATGACAATGTCAAAACTATAACTGCAAGCTTGCTTTAGATTTTGTTGCACGAAATGTGATTGTAATAATCAATCCAACTTTAGCTTTAAAGGTTTGTGTGTGTATTTTTTTACAATTAATTAAATATGACAATTCCAGATGTTTATTCTTATAAATTATTGACCTTTTACTAGTTTAGGGTTAACATTATCGTTGAATAGAATTATCAAAATCAAATTAGAGCCCCATAAAAATTTTGTCGTTTTAACCCACACTCCGATAGTTGGTTGTGTCGAGTTATATACAATTTATGCAAGTTCAATTTTACAATTTGTATTGAAGCAACTCTTTAATTTTGGTAGAATTACTAGATTGAGAGGTTACTTATATTCATGTAAATAGTGCATAGATAATTGATGTGTATGTGGAGACCCAATTAAACTGTATGCAACTTATAGTGTATACCCCATTGATTCTGTAAGTGATTTATTATTTTTATATCATGTTAATGCAATTAAATGAATATTTTGTTGTTATAGTTCTTAGAGGCATTTGAAATAGCTTAAAAGATTAAAGCTCATAGTTGTCTCTTGTAGCAATTGGAACTAGTTTTCAGATATGTGTATATGCATTGAATTTTCCTACCAACATAATTGGCCTTCAACTATAAGAGTGAACTAGACAACACCATTGTATCTATACCTTACCACAAGGTTGTGGTTTTAATCCTCAAATGGAGTTATAAGATTGAACAATAGCATTAATTTGTTTTATTTATAATTTGTTTTATTTAAATATGTAAATTGTTATGATAATAGGAAAATGCTTTATAACTTTAAAATATTTTTATCTCCAAAATCATATTGATAGTGGTTTTTAATCCTCAAATGGAATTTTAAAATTGAGCATAGCATTAATTTTTTTTATTTAGATATATAAATTGTTATGATGATTTGGAAAAGTTTTATAATGTGAAAATTCATCTCCAAAATCACAAATATTACAAATATTTTTGCACAACCCAAGTTCTTAGCTTTGTGAGTCTTTCTAAAATCTTATTAATAAGTTCATTTGAATAAATATACTAGATCAAATCAAGTAAATATAAATTCCACCCACACACCACACACCCGCCTCCCTTGGCCAAATTAAGCTGATTAAAATTGTATTCATTTTTTTATTTGCATGTGTTATGCTATTTTTTTTTTATATTCTTTGTGTGTATATATGTAATTTAAAATCCTATCAATAGATTACCATTTTGTCTTATTGGAAAGGGTGTTCACTTTTTACATATTCCACCATATTTGATGCTCACAATGAATTTTGAGATTGAACAATAACATTAATTTATTTTATTTAGATACATAAATTTTAATTTGTTTTATTTAGATACATAAATTTTAATGATAAAGTAAAATATTTTACAATGTG
>APFE030770588.1:112312-152093 GCA_000404065.3 Pinus taeda | reverse complement strand
ATTTTTAGAGTAGTTTAATTAATTATTATCGTTAATGATTAATTTTATTTTATTTTTGGGTTGATTATTTCTTTGGGTTTATATTATTAATAATACCTTGGGTTTATAATTTAATTTCTTAGGTTTATTAATCTTTTGAGTTTAAAATATTAATTCCTAGAGTTTATTAATCTCTTGAGTTTAAAGTGTTAATTGTTAGGATTTATTAATCCCACGTGTTTTTAATATTGATTCTTTGGGTTTGTTGATCCTTTAGGTTTGTAATATTTATCTCTTGGGTTTACTATTTCATTGGATTTATAATATTAAACCCTTGGGTTCATTAGTGGCTTCAGTTTATAATATTAATATTCCCTTGGGCTAATAACTTAATCCCTTGGGTTTATTAATCCATTAGATTTAATATATATATTTCTAGGGTTATTAATATCTTGGAATCAATATTTAAAGCAAAAGGAGTTAATACATCCCAAGGTTTAGTATATGAGGGTTTAAACCTAGGGTTTTTAATACTAAACCCTAGGGTTTATAAAAATCAATCCCTTGGGTTTATACAATCAATCTCACGGGTTTATTAATCTAAGGGTTGAACCATGGTCAAGCATGGTCCAACATTGCACTGTGACAAAGATTGTCTTAATATGAAAATCGACTATGGTCAAGCATGGCCAAACATGTTTATTTAAGGGTTTATAATATTTATCTTAGGGTTCATATATCTTGGGTTTATATTGTTATCTTCGGTTGAATGGTAGTCCCTAGTGTTTATAATCCATTGGGTTTTTAGTATTATTGCCTTGTGTTTATTATTCCCATTTCTTTAAAATATCAATCTTGTTAAACCATGCTCAATCATGGTCAATGAAGGAAAATATTCATAATCCATGGTCAACCATGCCCTGTCGTGCTCTCTGAAATCAATCATGGTCAACCATGGTCCAACTTAGCATGGTGACAAATATTTTGTCAATATGAAAATCAACCTTGGTCAACTACGGTCCAACATCACACTGTGACAAATATTGTGTCGATATGGAAATCAATAATGGTCAAACATGGTAGACCATCATCCTATGTCGCATTATGACAAAGATTGTCTCAATATGAAAATCAACCATGGTAAGCCATGGTCTATCATGTTTATTTTACGGTTTATGATATTTATCTTCAAGTTTATAAATTTATAATATTTTTACCTTGGGTTTTTAGTATTAATCACTTTGGTTTATTATTCCCTTGGGTTTATTAATATAAGGTTCCTATTCCTAAGGCATAATATTATTTGTAGGGTTTATAATATTAATCCCTAGGTTTAATATAAATCCCCTTGGTTTATAATCATGGTCAACCATGGTCCAAAGTCACATTGTGACAAAGATTTTATCAATATACAAATCAACCATAGTCCAACATCGCATTGTGACAAAGATTGTCTCAATATCTAAATCAATCATGGTCAACATTGCACTGTGACAAAGATTGTCTCTATATAAAAATCAACCATGGTTCACGTCGCATTATGACAAATATTGTCTCAATATGAAATATTATTCATAGGAACTAAACATTAATCCTATTATTTAATATAAATCCCTTGGATTTATAATCATGGTCAACCATGTTCCAATGTCACATTATGACAAATATTGTCTCAATATAAAAATCAAGCATTGCCAAACATGGTCAACTATGGTCTAACGTCGCATTGTGACAAAGATTGTTTCAATATGAAAATCAACCATGGTCAACCATGGCCCAATGTCTCATTGTGGCAAAGATTGCCTCAATATGAAAATCAACAATGGTAAACCATGTTTCTTTTAGGGTTTATAATATTTATCTTAGGGTTTATATATCTTGGTTTTATAATATTTATCCCTTGGGTTTAATATTATTCCTTTGGGTTTATAATCCCTTTAGTTTTTAGTATTGATTCCTTTGGTTTATTATTCCCTTGGGTTTATAATATTTATCTTAGGATTTATATACCTTGGATTTATATTGTTGTCTTAGATTGAATGTTATTCCCTAAGCTTTATAATCCATTTGCTTTTTAGTAATATTGCCTTGAGTTTATTATTCCCTTTCCTTTAAAATATCAATCTTTTTGAACCGTGGTCAATCATGGTCAACCATGGTAAATGAAGGTAAATCTTCGTCATCCATGGTCAATCTTGGCCAACCATGGTCAACCATGCCCAGTCATGCTGTGTGAAATCAATCATGTCAACCATGGTCCAACGTAGCATGGTAACAAAGATTCTATCAATATGAAAATCAACCTTGGTCAACCACAGTCCAACGTCACATTGTGACAAATATTGTGTCGATATGGCAATTAATAATGGTCAAATATGGTCGACTATCATCCTACATCGCATTGTGACAATGATTGTCTCAATATGAAAATCAACCATGGTAAGCCATGGTCAGCCATATTTATTTTAGGGTTTATAATATTTATCTTCGGGTTTATATACCTTGGTTTTATAATCCCTTGGGTTTTAGTATTAATCCTTTTGGTTTATTATTCCCTTGGGTTTATTAATCTAAGGGTTCATATTCCTAAGGTATAATATTGTTCATATTGTTTATAAGAATAATCCCCATTTCTAATATAAATCCCCTTGGTTTATAATCATGGTCAACCATGGTCCAACGTCACATTGTGACAAAGATTTTCTCAATATGAAAATCAACCATAATCCAACGTCACATTGTGACAAAGATTGTCTCCATATGTATATCAATCAAGGTCAACATTGCACTGTGACAAAGATTGTCTCTATATGAAAATTAACCATGGTCAACCATGGTTCAACATCGCATTATGACAAATATTGTCTCACTATGAAATATTATTTATAGGAGCTACACTATTAATCCTACTATTTAATATAAATCCCTTGGGTTTATAATCATGGTCAACCATGTTCCAATGTCACATTGTGACAAAGATTGTCTCAATATGAAAATCAAGCATTGCCAACCATGGTCAACTATGGTCCATTGTTGCATTGTGAAAAAGATTGTTTCAATATGAAAATCAACCATGGTCAACCTTGGTCAAACATCACATTGTTACAAAGATTGTCTCAATATGAAAACGAGCCATGGTAAACCATGGTTATTTTAGGGTTTATAATATTTGCCTTAGGGTTTATATACCTTGGGTTTATAATATTCATCCCTTAGGTTTAATATTATTCCTTTGGGTTTATGATCCCTTTAGTTTTTAGTATCAATTCCTTTGGTTTATCATTCCCTTGGGTTTTTAATATTTATGTTAGGGTTTATATACCTTGGATTTATATTGTTGTCTTCAGGGGAATGTTATTCCCTAGGGTTTATAATCCATTGGATTTTTAGTATTATTGCCTTGTGTTTATTATTACATTTGCTTTAAAATATCAATTTTATTGAACCCTGGTCAATCATAGTCAACCATGATCAACAAAGGTCAATCCTCATCAAACATTGTCAATCTTGGCCAACCATAGTCAACCATGCCCAGTCGTGCCATGTGAAATCAATCGTGGTTAACCATGGTCCAATGTCACATGGTGACAAAGATTTTGTCAATATGAAAATCAACCTTGGTCAACCACGTTCCAACATCAAACTGTGAGAAAGAGTATGTAGATATGGCAACAAATGATGGTTAAACATGGTCAACCATCATCCTACGTCGCATTGTGACAATGATTGTATCAATATGAAAATAAACCATGGTCAATCATGTTCATTTTAGAGTTTATAATATTTCTCTTAGAGTTTATATACCTTAGGTTTATAATATTTATCCCTTGGGTTTATAATCCCTTGAGTTTTTAGTATTAATCCTTTTGGTTTATTATTACCTTGGGTTTATAATGGCAATATTGTGAGTTTATTAATCTAAGGGTTCTTATTCATAACATATAATATTATTAATAGGGTTTATAATATTAATCCTTTGGTCTAATATAAATCCCCTTGGTTTATAATCATGGTTAACCATGGTCCAACATCACATTGTGACAAAGATTTTCTCAATATGAAAATCAACCATGGTGCAACGTTGTATTTTGACAAAGATTATCTCCATATGAAAATCAATCATGGTCAACCATGGTGAAATGTTGCACTATGACAAAGATTGTCTCAATATGAAAATCAACCATGGTCAACCATGGTTCAACGTTGCATTCTAACAAATATTGTCTCAGTAAGAAATATTATTCATATGATCTATAATATTAATCCTACTATTTTATATAAATCCATTGGGTTTATAATCATGGTCAACTATGTTTCAATATCTCATTGTGACAAATATTTTCTCAATATGCAAATCAAGCATTGTCAACCATGTTCCAATGTCACATTATGACAAATATTTTCTTGATATGCAAATCAAGCATTGTCAACCATGGTCAACTATGGTCCAATGTCACATTGTGACAAATATTATTTCAATATGAAAATCAAGTATGGTCAACCATGGTCCAATGTCGCACTGTAACAAAGATTGTCTCAATATGAAAATCAACCATGGTAAACCATGGTCAACCATGTTTATTTTAAGGTTTGTAATATTTATCTTAGGGTTTATAATATTTATCCCTTAGGTTTAATATTATTCCTTTGCATTTATAATCTCTTTGGTTTTTAGTATTAATTCATTTAGTTTATTATTCCCTTAGGTTTATTAATCTAAGGGTTCTTATTCCTAGGGTTTAATATTATTCATAGGTTTTATAATATTAATCCTTGGGGCCTAATATAAGTAACTATTGTCAACCATGATTCAGTGTCAAATTGTGACAAAGATTTTCTCAATATGAAAATCAACCATGGTCCAACTTTGTATTTTGACAAAGATTTTTTGCATATGAAAAATAATCATGGTCAACCATGGTGAACCATGACGCAACATCTCATTATCACAAAAATTGTCTCAATATGAAAATCAAACATGGTCAACCATGATAATTCTAGTGTTTACAATATTTATCTTATTGTATATATTCCTTGAGTTTATAATATTAATCCTTTGGGTGTAATATTATTCCCTTGGATTTATAATCCCTTGGGATTTTAGTATTAATCCAATGTTTTTTTTTTCCCATGGGTTTATAATATCAATTCCTTGGGTTTATTAATGTAAGGGTTCACATTGTGACAAAGATTGTTTCAATATGAAAATCAACCATGGTACAACATTGCATTGTGAAAAAGATTGTCTCAATATGAAAATCAACCATGGTAAACCGTATTTATTTTAAGTTTTAACATATTTATGTTAGAGTTTATATACCTTGGGTTTATAATATTTATACCTTTTGTTTATTTATCTTAGGGTTTATAATCCCTTCAGTTTATAATATTTATCCCTTGGGTTTATATTTATCCTTTGGGTTAATAATTCTTTGGGTTTATAATTAAATCACTTGCGTTAGTTGAAAATATTAATTCCTAGGGTTTATTAAGCCCTTGGATTTAAAATGTTAATTGTTAGGGTTTATTAATCCCATGTGTTTTTAATATTGATTCCTTAGGTTTGTTGATCCTTTAGGTTTAATATGAAAACCAAGCAATGTCAAGCATGGTCAACTATGGTCCAACGTCGCATTGTGACAAAGATTGTTTCAATATGAAAATCAAGCATGGTAAACCATGGTCAACCATGGTCCTACTTCACATTGTAACAAATATTGTCTCAATATGAAAATCAACCATGGTCAACCATGTTTATTTTAGGGTTTATAATATTTATCTTAGGGTTTATATACCTTGGGTTTATTATATTTATCCCTTGGGTTTAATATTATTCCTTTGGGTTTGTAATCCTTTTGGTTTTAGTATTAATTCATTTAGTTTATTGTTCCCTTGGCTTTCTAATATCATTCCCTTGGGTTTATTAATCTAAGGGTTCTTATTCCTAGGGTTTAATATTATTCATAGGCTTTATAATATTAATCCTCGGGGTATAATATAAATAACCATTGTCAACCATCATTCAATGTCACATTGTGACAAATATTTTCTCAATATGAAAATCAACCATGGTCCACCTTTACATTGTGACAAAGATTTCCTACATATGAAAATTAATCATGGTCAACCATGGTGAACCATGGTGCAACATATCATTGTCACAAATATTTTTATCAATATGAAAATCAACCATGGTCAGCCATGATAATTATAACATTCATAATATTTATCTTATCGTTGATATCCCTTGAGTTTATAATATTAATCCCTTGGGTTTATAATCCCTTGGAATTTTAGTATTAATCCCTTGGGTTTTTAATTCCCATCAGTTTATAATATCAATCCCTTGGGTTTATTAATCTAAGGGTTTGCATTGTGACAAAGATTGTTTCAATATCAAAATCAACCATGGTCAACCATGGTCCAACGTCGCATTGTGACAAATATTGTCTCAATATGAAAATCAACCATGGTCAACCATGTTTATTTTAGGTTTTATTATATTTATCTTAGAGTTTATATACCTTAGGTTTATAATATTTATACCTTGGGTTTATAATCCCTTTGGTTTATAATATTTATCCCTTGGGTTTATAATATTGATTCCTTAAGTTTGTTGATCCTTTAGGCTTATAATATTTATCCCTTCTCTTTACTAATTAATTGGGTTTATAATATTAAACATTTGGTTTTATTAGTCGCTTCAATTTATAGTATTAATAATTCCTTGGGTTTATAATTTAATCCGTTCATTTTATTAATCCATTGGGTCTAAAATATTTATTCTTAGGGGTTATTAATATCTTGGGATCAATATTTAAAACAGAAAAGATTAATAAATGAATTAATAAACCTTAGGGTTTAATATAGGAGGGTCTAAACCTTAGGAGTTTTCATACTAAACCTTAGAGTTTAAATTTTATAATATATTATTTTACATATTATATTATAAAATAATATTTCTTATTAATATTCTTATATTTAATATCAATCATACCATATCATATCATATCATATTATATTATTTTATATGTATTGTATTGTTATACACTATACTTATTATTATTTAGAGCCCAAGGGCTTGATTGATGGTGAATGGGTGCACTGTTAAGGCACTCCTTACGATAGTCACAGTTCAAATTCCCCATGGTGCTTGCGCTACCAATATATATATATATATATATAATATTATATAATATATATATATATTATTATAAAATATTATATATAAATATAAGCAAAGTATAATATATTTAGCAATAGTATATTATTAATATATTCCAAGTAAATATATAAAATATATTGATAATTTTTTTTCCCCTTGGAAAAATCGTAATTTTCATTAGTATTGGAAAATTACATATTGTAGATGTGTTTCGCATATGTTGTATGTGAGGCTAGAGTACCTATCAAGTAAGAGTGTATCAAAATAGCTTAGTGCACTCCATGCAAGGAGGCTTTTTCTTCAGAATTGTTCATAATAAAGATAACAAAAAATATCCTCATAGGGAGTAAATATGTTTGTCATTTATATACATCTAACAATTTATAAACATAATACTATAAACATGTGCAAAAAAACAGGCTTCTGCTGAGCCAGTTAATCTATATAGTCCATGTATAGATAGTGGTAATACTGATAATGAGCACCATCCCTCTGCTCTTGGATCAACCATGTGCCATGAGGTCGGATCGCAACTTCCTTGGATAATTGGTCGGAAGATTGGTTGTGTTCCCTATAGATATGATGAAAAACAAAGAGATCAAAATGTGTAATGAGTCTGTGTGCCTCGTCCAGTATAGGTCTCAGAGAGTAAGCAGAACAATTTGATGTTTTGTTAATGTAGTTGCAGACAATTTTTGAGTCCCCAAATATTTGAATATTCTTGCAATGTTTTTCCAGAGCAAATTGAATGAGATATTTAAGAGTGTTCAGCTCTGCAAAGTTGTTGGTGCCCCTTCCTAGACCCATTTGGATTTTGTAGTGTTGGGAATCAGATAGGTATATAATTTCTCCGCCCCCATAGCTAACATCTTGTGCTGAGCCATCAAAAAAATCCCAGGGATGTTCACGATTGATGTCTTCAGGAACAATGTGCTAGGGCGGGGGGGGGGGGGGGGGGGGGGTTTGTCATCATCTTCAGGTATGAGTTTAGTCTCGCCAGAAGATAAACAAATTGAGGGCCAATGAGGTATGATTTCCTGAAAAATGCATCAGTTACGGGCAATCCAAATCGCCCAGCAAATGAGGAGAGGAAGGTTTCTAGCCTTGATCGGGATCACGGTGGTCCACCATGTGGTCTAAGTTTCCATTACTGTCAAGCCCTGCCATATGCATCGGGGGATGATTGTCAAAAGGATATAGTTCCAGAGGTCCTTTATGACCGAGCAGGTAAGAAAGAGATAATCTATTGATTCGGAGTTGTTCTTACAAATGCAACACCAAGTAGGTCCATGTTGATCTCGTTTGATTAGATTGTCTCCCATGGGAGCTTTATTTCTTAGTAGTGTCCGCATGAATAATTTAGATCTGGGTGGTTCCTTTAACTTCCACAGGTTTTTCCACCAATATTCAATAGCTTGTGTTCTATGAACAGTAGCTAAGCAGAGATATCCCTCCTTAGGGGAGTATACCCCATTTTTAGCATGTGCCCAGATAATCTCATCATCCCCTTCAACAATTATGATGTGTGATTTTGTCAGTGCTGCTATATATTCCTCCCAATGTTGATGCCAAATCAGAGGGATGTGTAGGCTACAAGCAGATTTCCAAGCCTAATAAAATAAGGTGGTGTGCTCCAGGTCTACAGTGCGACTGATATGTGTGATACCCGAATTAGTAAGGTGTAGCATGAGATATTGAGGCAGTCTGTGGGCGTTACCACATCCTATCTAAGGGTCTAACCCGACGCAGACTGATGTGCCAGATTGGGTTTTCCATGTGATCCCTTCTCAGATAGTAGGCATGGAGTTTAAAATAGATTTCCAGATGATTGAGATACCTGTTTTGTTCCAATTTGGCTGTCGGATCCAGTCCATCGGATTTAGGGGGAATATGTTTTTTGTATAAGCCGCCTTTATCCATAAGTTGTTTGTAGTGATCAATTGCTAACCTAGTTTGGCTGCCAGTGCAGATGAAAAGTCCTAGAGTCTTTTAATTCCCCATCCTCCCCATTTATTTGGGAGAGAAAGCGATTCCCATTTGGCCCAGGAAAATATTCTCCCTGACTGATTACCTGAATAGATTAATGAAATTATTTTTCCATTTGATTCATTGTTGCAAATCCATCTATTTCACTCAACAGAAGCATTACACATTCATTCAATCATCTTTCATTGGGAAACATGTCCCATTATCCCCAGTCAGAGCCACTACTTAAATGGAAAATGATTTGTCTTAAGGTCTGGACCGGGTGGTTTTCCCCCTGTGTTGAAGCAATGATTTTCTAGGACTCAACACTTTTTTGTGCTAGAAGGAGGGAATGCAAACTATGAATTAAAAGTAAGTCCAATCCAAAAACAAAAGGCCATTCCAAGGGTCATTCTCCCTCCAAATCTCCTACAACTTCTAGATCCCCTCCAAAATCTTTTACTTTTAGGTAAGGAGTTGTACAATCACCTCTCAAGTCTCCTAGAATACTTCCTGAGGTAATCCATATGGATTAGGCTCCAGAATCACCATCAATTATAGCTTTGATAATTAAATTTGAAGACATCTCCATTTCAGCAGAAAAACTTGAATCATCCGAAGATTTTGAAGGAAGAATAACTTCTATTTTTCAAGGAACTGGTGTTTTAACTTAGTCCCAAAGTGAAAAACTTGGTATCTCACCATTTGAATTTCCACTTCAATATTTCCGAATGAAAACTAATACATCAGATTCCCAAAAATTTACTAGTGAGATTACACCATTCTCTCATTCACCAACATCTCCATTTCTTCTTTTTTTATTTCCTTTCTCTCTACCGTTCACTTCATCTATTTCCATTTCCTCTACACTAACAAATAGTGCTGCCTCAAGCAATACTATCACAACTACTAGTTCTTCTTTCATCACATCCACCTCTCCAACTGTTACAATGGTAGCCAGACCATGGTCCAATCCGGGAGCTGTTGAAATGGCAACTCCACTTCATCCTCTACCAAAACATCCTAAAATATGGTTTCCAAAATTCAATCTTGATGATGGGTTACCTGCTGAAGAACACCTTCACAACTATATGTTAGCCATCAATCTTAATGGGGTAGATGAAGAAGATGTTGTTGTTATATTATTCCTATACACTCTTACAGGATCAACAGGGTCTTGGTACTTTTCATTACCAACCAATTCTATTACTAGTTGGGATATTTTTGAAGAACAATTTTTGCTTAAATTTGGTGATGACCGATCAACCAAATCTCTTATCAATGACCTTTCCAATTTAAAAACAATTTCTGGGGAAAAGATAAAAGATTTCCATTCCATATTTAACAAATTGTTAAATAAAATCCTAGTTACTTCTAGACCTGGTGTCAATGTACAAATTGAATGGTATATTTCATCTATTCCTTCTAACATATGAATTTTTGTAGATAGAGGTAATAAAAATACCTTGGTAGATAACATGAAAGAAGCTGTGTCTGTAGAGAATGGGATAAATGCACTAGAAAAGAAAAAAGATCAAGAAGGCAGAAAATTAATAAGAGTTACATTTAAGGATGAAGCTAAAAAGAAAGCACCTAAAGATCCCTTTGATCTTGAAGGCTTACAACAAGTCCATAAAAATTTGTCTGAGATGGTAGAGATAAAAAAACAAGTAGTTGAATCCTCTACCTAAAAACCTTTTAGATCATTTAGAAGAAATCAACCACCTAATCCACAACCTCCAAACACGATCTCGAATGCAAAAATTGATGATGAGTATGAGGAAGAAGTAGGATTTTTTGTTGCTGAATCCCAAGATGAACAAATAATCGAGTTAAATGGAATGTGGGATTTTATTCTTCCTATTTCTGATAGTGAAAATGAATATGAAGCATTACTTGTTAGCACAAGAAGTAAAGGTTTAATTGATCCTATAAAATCTATTCAGAAACATAAATCTTCAACTTCCACTGGTAAAGATAAAGCTGTTGTTAAAAAATCCACTTCCACTTCTCCCCAAGTAATTCCATCTTCATCCAATTCTCCATCTTTAGACAAAACTTTAGTAGTTTCAGATACTATTGAGTACAATATAGTTGAGGATATGAAGAAAATAAAAGCAAACATTTCCTTCCATGAACTCACTAAACTCAAACAACAAAATTTTTTACTAAAAGAGTTGAATGCAGTACCTGCTTCTCCTTTTTCTACTGTTGTGGTATCTAAAGCTTCTAATGGAATGAGTAAACCTCATGTTCATCCATTATTCGATTCCTCTGATGCTATTCTGATAGATGATAGGTCTAACTCACATACTCCTCCTTTTCTTTTGACTTTTGAAATATTTAATAAAAATGTAAATAATTGCTTGGTAGATTCAGGGGCTTCTTCGAATATCATGTCATATTCAGTTTGTCTGAAATTAAACATGTCACCCTAGAAAACCCCAGTTCACATTGTGCAAATCGATAGGACAAAAGTCAAAGTCATAGGAAAAATGAATTTAGTTCTTATTAGATTATCTTCAAATCTTGAATTTTGTCAAATAATTGATCTACTTGTTGTTGATATCCCAAATTTCTACGATTTAATTCTTAGTATAGATTGGTCAGAAAAACTATACGGTTATTTTCCACTGATTAGTCTCACTTATGGCTCTCATTTAATGGAAAGTCGAATCAAATTAGAATCAACTAAGAAAAACACATGAAACATTCAGTAACAGATTTCTAAGTGAAAATGAGGTAGTAGCATTTAATAACAACATTCTTGGAAGCTACTATACTAAATCATTTTTTTAGAATTTTAAAGCAAAAACATCACCATTTCTGAGTAATTATGTAACTTCTCAAATTGAAAATTTTTCACAAACAAACTTTTCCATATGTGTAAATATGCTAGAAAAATCATTAGTTAATTCTTTATTCTGGACGTTGTATTTTGATGGGTCGAAATCAAGTTATGGTGCAAGAGCATGGTGCATATTGATTAATCCTAAAGGTGTTGAGACAATGCTAACTTGCAGATTGGAATTCAAATGCACAAATACTATTGCAGAATATGAAGCATTGGTCCAAGGTATGTATAAATCAATTAGCCTTGACGTTAAATACTTGCAAGTTTATGGAGATTCATAAATTGTAATTAAACAAGTAGGAAACATGATGCATTGTATCTCTACACACTTGAAGCATTACTAGTCTTTAGTTCAATCTCTCACTTCACATTTTTTAGCGTTTAACATTTCTGCTATTCCTAGAATTCAAAATGCCAACGCTAACCTTCCTACTAATGTTGCATCAAAACTGATCCCATCCGAAGATTATAGTGCCGATATGTAGAATTAATCTTTAGGCCATCCATTGCCGATAATATCACCAACTGGCGGGTATTCAATGAGGATGAAGACATTTTAAGTTTCTTAACTACTGAAAAATCATATGATGGCCAAATAATTGATGAAGATGAAAACGATGATCAATTAAAACATAAAATTGAGGATAATTCTATACCCAAATCTGTAGTTAAACTTGAGGATCTATATGATTTAAAAGACAAATTTAAAATAGTTACTAATTCAAAACTACAAAGTTCAACTTTGAAATTTGAATTAATAAATCTTGGGACAGATCTTAATCCTTAGAACATCAATTTAGGACTTGGTCTTTCGTTCGAAGAAAGATTATCCTTCATCAATTTTTTAAAGAAATATAAGGATGTCTTTGCTTGGAGTTACGAAGATCTAAAAACATTTGACACTTCTATCATTCAATATACAATCCCAATGATATCAAATGATAAACTTGTCCAACAAAAAAATAAGGAAAATTCATTCGAACTTAGAAAATCAAATTAAAACAAAATTGAATAAAATCCTTAAGGCTAAAATCATTTTTCTTGTTAGGCATTCAAGATCGGTTTCCAACTTGGTACCTGTTAGAAGAAAAATGGTGATATCCACATTTGTATAGATTTTAGGAATCTTAATAAGGCCAGTCAAAAGCATAATTTCCCTCTACCCACTATTGAACAAATTTTACGATCAGTTGTTGGTTCTGAAATTATGTCTTTCCTTGATGGTTTCTCTGGATATAATCAAATTATGGTCCACCTAGATGATAGGCTAAAGACTACCTTTAGATTCAAATGGGGAGCATATGCATACCAAAAAATGCCATTCAGTTTAATACATGCAGGGGCCACTTTCCAACGAGCCATGGATATAGATTTCAAAAGGTTTGTTAAATAAAACAGTTGTTGTTTATCTAGATGACATTAATGTTTATTCAAAAAATAGAAATAATCATTTGCAAGACTTAAAACATATTTTTGAACACTGTAGAAAATATGGTATTTCATTAAATCTGAAAAAGTCTTTTTTCGCTCTTAGTGAAGGGAAACTTTTAGGATCCATTGTGTCAAAAAATGGAATTTACATTGACCCTGATAGAATAAAAGAAATTTTAGAAATTTCTCCACCATATAACAAAAAAGCATGCAATCATTTTTTGGACAGATCAATTTTGTCAAAAGTTTGTCCCTAATTTCTCACAAGTTAATTTTCTGTTACAACAAATGATTAAGAAAAACACAATTTTCAAATGGGGACATCATGAAAAGAAATCATTTGATTTAATTAAACAATCAATTATAAACACTCCCTCTTTAAATACTTCAAATTTCTCCAATCATTTCATCTTATATACCTTTGCTTCTTCAACGTCTTATGTTGTTGTTTTGACACAAATTAATAATCAGAAATTGAAGCACCCATTTCATTTTTTAGCTCAAATGTTCAAGGTGTTGAAATAAATTATTCAAAAGTAGAAAACTAGGCATTTACTGTATATAAATCTATAAAGAATTTTATACCTTTTCTCTTAAAAACACACATGAAAGTAATAGTCCCCATTCCCAGCAGTGAGGCAATTACTATTGCAAAAATAATTAGGAGAAAATAGAGAAAAATGGGTAATAACTCTACAAGAATATGATATCGAATTAAAAGCAGCCGAAATTGTTAGAGGGCAAGGTTTCTACAAGCTGCTTACAAGAGAATCCAACATACCAGTCGAAGAGGATACATGTAACAATGAACACATTTATGAGGTAAGTGTAATTGATGTTGATTCCCAATACGCTGATTTAATTTTTTACTTGAAAAATGGATATGCTCCTCTCGAAATCAATTAAAAAAAAAAGAGATTTACAATTAAAAACAAAAAATTATGAGATCGTTGATAACGTGTTATTTAGGAGAAACTATGATTCCATATTGTTAAGATGCTTAGAAAAGTCTGAAGCACAAGCAATTTTGCAGGAACTTCACGATGGACTAGCAGGTGGACACTATGGAGGAGATACTACAACACACAAAATCTTACATGTTGGATACTACTAGCCCACTTTCTAAAAAGATACCCACGCATATGTGAGGAAATGAAAAACATGCTAAACTGTTTCTGGAAGACAAAGGAAACCAACTTTTCCTCTACATCCAATCAAAATCGATCAACCATTCAAACAATGGGGACTGTATATCATAGGTGAGATCGTTCCTCATTCTTCTAAATGACATAGGTATATTCTGACTGCTACATATTACTTCACTAAGTGGGTGGAAGCCATTCCATTAAAGGTGGTTAATTCTGAATTTATTATTGAATTTATTGATCAATTTATTATTACAAGATTTGGTTTGCCTTCTGCACTTATATTTGATAATGCATCTAATTTTTCAGATACCAGTATAATTGAATTTGCAATTAGAAGAGGTTTTAAACTCAATTATTCTGCTAATTACTATCACCAGGGAAACGTTTTGGTAGAATCCACTAATAAAAACATCCTTAGAATAATCAAAGAGCTGTAGATCAAAACTAAAGAAACTAGCATAAAGCTTTAATGTTCGCTCTATGGGCTAATAGGATAACTCACAATGCCTCTATAGGCACTTCTTCATTTAACCTAGTTTATGGGAAGGAATTCATTATTCCATCACATTTAGCTCTTCTTTCATTAGCCCTAGTTATATTTATTGAAGAAACACCTTCTTCTTCATTGCAATTGAGAAATTCACAAAACCTAAAAGTAGAGGAAGAAAGGGAAAAAGCCAAATTTATACACACCAAACATCAAGAGATGGTAAAAGCTTCTTTTGATGCAAGTTCAGTCACACAAAGATCCTTCCAAGTTGGAGATTTAGTTCTCAAGTGGGACAAAACACAAGAATAAAAAGGGAAACATACCAAATTTCAGAAATTATGGCTTGGTCCATTTCAGATTGTTGAACAGATAAGCCCATCTACATTTATACTTTGAGATTTATCAGGAAAGAGATATTGTCTCCCTGTAAATGGGCTCATCTTAAAGAAATTATTTTCTTTAATTTCTTTTATAATATATATATATATTATATATTATATATATATTTATATATATATGAAAGAACTTAAGAATAAAATCTGTAAAAATCACTCCCATTGTAGATCCCGCTGCAATTTTGTTTTTCATTTTACAGATTTTGTTAATAAAATGTCAAATAGTACTCTATTGACTTTTCAAACATCACTTGAAGTTATTTTTATTTTTCATTTTGAAGGTAGGAATTTTTAAGAAAGTGGTTACCAAAATAAAAAATTAAATAAAATTATGTAACTCTGAAAATCTTTTCCATTAAGTTGTAAAATATTTAAAAACCTCAAAAAATATCTTTTTACTCAAGTTTCAGTAAAAAAAGGTTATCCTTAAAAATTAAAGACCGTCTTACGACTTAAAACTTTCAACTTGGATTTGTCATCCAAAACTCTTAAGGAATCAACGATCCTCCCCATCCAATTAAAAAGGGATTTTTTTATAATGTAATTCTAAAATATAATAAAACTAAAAATATAAGAGGTCTCATTATGAGCATGCTTACCATGTTCATAGGGAACCAATTAAACTAACATTATCACTCTGAACACCAAATCAAGGTAATGGCTTACGATTTTTAATTGTAAGACAAGGGGTATCATCACAAGCCAGCTTGTTCAGTTTGATTAATACTGATGAACGACATTGTCTTTATCTGGCCACCAAACCAGGACAATGGCTTTTTAGAATAAAACATTTACCTCTAATTATTGCACTATTAAATGGATAGGATATTGGATTGTTGTTGGTTAAAAGATAACCTTGTCGAGGCTATGAACACTTACTGGAAACAATGGCTCTACTTGTGATGGACGAGTACATTATAAACTAAGTTGTAAAAGGTCCCCTGCTTTATTTTTTTTACAATTGATTAAATGAATGATACGAGTAAATAATATTTTTTCATTAACAAAAGGTTTAAAAATAAATTACAATTTAATGAGTTTTATAGCCAGAGTAATTTTTATCTAAATATTTTGAAAAGTAGTTTTCACTTCTTAAATTGTTTTTACTGAATCTTTGAACAAATTCATTATTTATTCACCGGAGATAACTGGTTCTTCCAGTGAATCGCCAATTGTTGTGCTATTCAACGACTCCCATTTTTCTATTTTATAAATTTCCTATGAAATTTATTTTATTAAAATGGGGAATCTTAATAATTTTTAGAACATAAAAAAATAAAAAATATCTTTATGTGTCTTGAATAAAACAAAATCAAAATAGCCCCTGAGACCAAGACTCATACTTGGGCTTTTTAAGCCCTAAGTATTAAACATTGGGTTATCAAAATAAAAAATAAAAAATAAAAAATTGAAGTTCAAAGTAAATGACTTATAATTTAAAACTTCGACTTATCCAAAGTCCTTATCACTTACCTACATTGAAAATAAATATCACCTCATGGTAATACCCATGGCCTCAGTGAAATGTGATATAAACAGACGCCAAGGGAAAGTTAATGCAATTCAAAAAATTCCATGCGTATGTGGCTATCGCAAAAGTTAAAAAACACTTAAAGCTTGACCCCGCTACACATCGTCGATTGTGATTGTGATTTGCGATATAGCCCAGACCCGACGGGATTATACATGCCAATCCATAAATCCCCCACACCCGCGGCTATCGCAGTTACCAAAGGGTCATGCCTCTCGCTCCCTTTGTCGATTGCGATTTTCAATATCACTCCGGACCCAACCACATATTTAAATCCACCAAGTTAAAATATTGCATCCATATCCCACATCACAAGTTTCATAAGGCTCAAGGCCACTCTGCCACATTCGGATTATGATTGCAATATCACTGGAGCCGTAGGGATTATCAACTTCACTTCATTAAAATCCCATGTTTGGATCTATCACAAGAACCATTTCCTTTGCCAATTGTCGTATGCGATAAGGCCAGGACCGGCCAGGATTATACACTGCAATTTATATTTATATCACGTATGGGGCCTATATCACCATCGCAAAAATCTAAAGAAGTCATGCCTCATCCCAATGCCGATTGCGATATGATGTCAACAATGACGTCAAATCCACATCATCACCATGTCACCTTCCACGTTACTTGTTAGTCACCACATCACCATTCCATGTTATCCGCCACATCATAGTGACATCACCTTGGGATCTTATAATTGCAATATTTAAAGGGACATGGCTTATAATAAACCCTTCACCCGAGCCGATTTGCGATTAGACCAGACTCAATGGGATTATTCATTCCAACTCATACATACCCCGTATCTGCGGCTATCGCAAATAACAAAACAACATTGTTTCTTTGTCTCCTGCCCATTTCGACTGCGATTACGATTTTATTTGAGAAGTCTCCTTTTGGATTTTATATGAAATACTCCCAGTCTAGACTAATTACGATTGTTCTGAAGTTTTTCCCCCAATTCTATTATGATTGCAATTGTTTTGTGATCTTCCCCAAAACTCTAATTTCCAATTGTGATATCCATAAAGCTCCACCTCCTCACTCCACATTCATTTCCATGATGTCAATGTCAAATTTATTGCACTCCATGTTTTCCTGGTTGCCTGCAAAAGTAATTTGTTTCAAATAAAATTTGCTCATCATCTCATTTATGTTTATCTTATCGATTCTTGTTTGTCGTGTTCAGTTTCATGACAAAGAAAGGAAGTTGTGCTGACAGTGGAAAATCAGTTCAAATAGACAGACATACATCCAAAGAATTTGATGGAACAAATGAAGCTAATGATGACATCAAATAATTTTTAGAAACTTCTACCAAAATATTGTTTTCCTTTAAGCATTGTTGAAGGGATGTGCTTAATGCCCTCAACGCTTTGCACAATAGATTAGAATCGTTTTCAGCGATTTAAGCTTAGCTGCTGCAGGAAATAAAGGTCCTAAATTTTATGAAGAAAGGCTTACGAAATCTCCCACTAATATACTTTCATTTGTTTCTCAACAGAACGACTAGAACATTGTTTATGCATTTTCATAAAGAGTTTTGAGTAGTGGCATTACTGTACTCCTGGAATCATCTCTTTGGGAAGGAATAAACTGTTTCTATTTCTTTTATGAGCTGAGCGAAGTATATCTGGTATTTCTATCATTGTACCTCTATTTTTTTCATAAGTAAATGGTAAATGTGTCTTTTCAAATTGCTTATTACTTGATATGCAAATAGCAATGTTACACGTATTCACCACTGATCATGCTGCCATTGATATTTTTATACATGTTAAACAATTTGCTATGATATTCTAAATGTGATATGAGTTTACACATTATTTTGTTTAGCTACTTAATCAAACTAATTATCTTGAAATAAGTTTCATTTCCATTAGTGTTGAATAATCTATATTGTCATTTAATAAGGAAAATCATTATAGATCGCATCTAGATAATAGTTAAACAAGCCCGGGTTATAGAATAGATTAATGCAATTATTTTTCCATTTGATTCATTGATGCAAATCCATTTATTTCACTCCAATATAACAATTACAAATTAATTCAATCATCTTTCATTGGGAAACTGAGCCCATTATCCCCATTCAGAGCCACTACTTAAACGAAAAATGAGTTGTCTTAAGGTCTGGACTGGGTGGTTTTCCCCTTGTGTTGAAGTAGTGATTTTCGAGGCCTCAACACGACATGAAAACTAACTACACAACCTTTTGTATGAAGGGTGCACTCCTATTTATACAAAAAATTTAGGATAGCTATTCAATAAATACAAATCCTCAAATCTCTCGGAAATTCACATTTTTTCTTTGTGGCTACAACCAATCACCTAAAAATTTAATATACAAATCATCTTGTCCATGATTCTTCTCCTTTGAATGTGCATAGTTAATGATCCACATCTTCTACAATTACTCCACAAATACTCATGAGTTGGAATTTGAAATTCAAATTTGTTGTTGGGTGGCCAAGTAGGACCCTTCTAGAATCTCCAAGTAGGCCTACAATATCACACAATTCATAACACTTCTAGATATATATGAAAACATGTTAATTTCCTAATATTTAATCACAAATTCATTTAAAATACAAAAAATTAATGACTTGGAAAATATTAATGTTTAACCCATCTAATAATGAAAATGGTTACTTAATGTAAGGTTGTGGGGCTATAGAGTTAGAGAATGAGGACAAAATTATGGAAATGAAGGTGAAAGTAGATGACATTTTGGATGCCCAACATATCCCCCAACTGAAGATATTGCATGTCCTCATGCAACTATTGTATTGATTCACTTAATCATAAGTTTATCTTCTTGAAATTTTTTTGCTTCTATATGAGCTTTGGATTTGTATTGATTCTCTTTTAACTTTGCATAATCATATCATTTGATAATTTTATTCTTTTTGCAAAGTGTACTTTGAAATACATTTTATTGCAACAATTTTTTATTTTTATTTTTTTATTTTTATTTTATTTATTTATTTATTTTTATTTTTTTATGGTTGGTTCTTGTGTAACAACCAAAATTTTATGAGTATGGATTCTTGTGTAACAATACTTTTGTTATTTTTTTGTTGCATCAAAATACTTGAAAACATTGAGAATTCATTTTTTAAGTCCTATAGTGACTGTTAGCCATTTAATGTGCTCATCAATTGATCATTGCAAAACATATATTTTTTTTTTTGTTTTTGGGTAAAAATGAAACAATAGTTGGTTTGGGAAAAATTTCTTGGTTAGGATGAAATGAAATGTGACATGTGGCATAAAATATGAATATCCCTTCCCCCAAACTTAAGGTGTTTTTAGTTTTTGGCAAATGAAAAAGGGAATATAAATGTGGTGAGGGATTTTCCAAAATCACAATTTTAGCATTTAAGGAATTACATGATTAAAAATTAGAAAATTACATACCTTCACCTGCCTGAAAAGTGGACAAACTATATATATCAAAGAGTGTGGTTGCTGCTACTGGATCATGGAATATGAAATAAAAGAATTTGATCTTGCTTCCTCTTTTTCTTGGTTGTATGAATTGAGGATGAGTTGGAATCATTATTGCTATGGCTGCCAAATTGAGTCCTACTACAAACTGCTGAAATCATGTATTCTTCATTCGTTCCCACTCAATGTCATAATTATTATCTATGTGAATAGATGTGTCGATGTCGAACATAGAAAATAAATTGTTGGATTACTAACCCTTAATGAATGCCATTAACCAACACGAGAATACTCACCATTGATGTCAATGAGAGTCAAGACGCCTAAGTACATCTTACTAGGTATGAATAGATGTGTCGTAGTCGAGTCACCTAGAGGATCTGATAAACAAGGAACATTGATGTATTCTCATTGTTTATTGACGAGAGAACTTGCCCTTAAGGAATGCGAGCCTCAAGGTACTTGAAAGATCTATAGTCTTGATCCCAGATGATGTGTCAGAGTCAATGGGTCAAAATTTGTTATAAGGGGGGCCTTACTGAATCCTCCATCATCTAACACGAGTATACAATAAAAATTTGAAGAACTATAGATGGAAAATTTGCATTGAAGCAGGGTTATTTGATAGGAAGGAAATGGAAAATGAAATGATTCATCTTTGTAAGGGAGTTGAATTACTTTATTTTTGGGTTTAAGGTGAGTGAAAATTAGGTAGGAAAGTATGAAGATTGCAAAGGGAAATGAGTTTTTGGTAGTAGGGAGATGGACGAAAATGGATTGACTATAGGCTTAAAATATGTAGCAATGGTAAAATTGGTATGTGTCTAGTAGCAATGGTGTAGTGGATCTAATTTTACATTGAATAATCATGCTCTTCTGAAAGAAAGTTGGTCTTTAAAATGGTACTTGTGTATATAGTTTCATCTTCCTTCATCATCTTGGAACCTGCAAAAAAATTAGCAAATTTTGCAATAAAATGTAAGACTATAAAAAGAGAGAGGGGATTAGTCCCTCTTAATTTTATATATAAACAATAAAAGAAGGAATAATACTAATAAAACAAATTCAAGAACAAAAAATTAAATGCACTTTTACCTTATCAGTACCATGGATCACCTGTTTTTGTTTTGTTGGTGACTTATCCATTATGTTTCTAACCAATTTTGAGCTTGAGGCCTATTCTCCACACACTTAATGCTTCATCAATAGACCATAAACCAAATTTTCATAAGCCACTGAATTATGTTGATTCTACAGCTACCAAAAATACATATTGTTGCACTACCTTGCCACTTTACAATTTGCAAATAGACTCAGATGGTGGTTTTTCAATTATTGCAGTTAGGTTTTTAATGTTTGTAGGTTTTTATAAAAGTTGGAGCATGTAACTGCATTTGTTCTTTCTCTCTAGCGCTCCACCCTTGTCCATGATCCCGTGGATCAAGAAAATGCTCAAAATTCAAAATTCTTGGATCAGATTGAAACCAACACCAAAGCGTATATATCGTTGCTTTGAATCCAACGTAGCTCGTTTCAATGAATATGACTTCGGATGCTCCCGAAATCGTGTTTTGATCATTTTGTGAAACATCAAGAAAATGAATTTTTGAATTGCAGGAATGCCCAGTCAGTAGTCCATACGCTGAAACTTGGCAAGTTTTTATTGGACCTTCATTGGCCAATGGACATTGACTCTTGGTGCTATTTTACTAGTGGACATATGGTTGTTTTTCATTAGTCAATGGTTTTCTTGTAGTGGACCATCGAGGAAATGCCACGTGGACCAACCATTGGTTCCATGTGGCATCCTTGTGGTGGAAAAAAATTCATGAGAGGGCAAATGAACTCCCCACAACTTGAACCCGTGGCCTCTTGACTAACAGCAAAAGAACTTTACCAACTCCACTACATTATAACTTGTTAAATATACCTCCCAAACCTTTATTTAAGGTTTAACATACGCGCCTTTTGGGGGCGGGGTCGGGGCTAAGCCATATCCCTTGGCATCCCAGTGCCATAGGACCACAGGTGGGGGCCGAGGGCCAGACCTTAGCCGAGCCCATAGTCCCATGCAACTGCATATGATCAACTACTTAAGTTAAAGTTGCCAATGGAGGAATGGGGATTAGCCCCTGATTTTCGGCACCCAACGTGGTCGCATGGTGTCACGTGACCAAGATTTTCGGTCTTGGGGGCTAATTTTAATCATCCTACAATTTCAACCGTTAGTCGGGAAGGCCAAATTTGCACGTTGTTCTCGTTTTCTAGGCGCACAGGCCGGACTTGGGTCGAATTGTATGCTTATTAACAACAAAATTGGGCAAAAACTTAAAACAATGATATCTTACTCAATTTTTGGCCAAATGAGGTGCAAAAAGAGTCAAAACAGGGGTTTTCAACAGTGTTGGATCCATTGGAGGCATTATTTTTCTATTTGATCTTTCTAAAATCCTAGTATTATACTTTTGATTATGAATTTAGATTTCTTATCCAAATTTTATTGCAAAATTTTAAAACTAATTTTGTTCAATTGTCTTTTATGATCTTCTAGGTCGCAAAGAGCACAAGAAGAGAGCATACTCATCAATATTGAATCTCTTTATTAATTTAGAATGTGAAATTAAAAGACAAAGAAAAATGACTTGATCTCTAAGTTCAAATTGTGGCTCTCAAAACTCTTATTGATTCTCCTTCTGCTCAAATATCCATTCCCTTTCTATATCTTCCTGCAATTGATTAGTGAGCTTGGTGGCTCTTATTGCACCACCAAAAACAAAATTGCAAATAAAATGAAACCTAACTTACAAAAAAAAACATCACCAAATCTTGGTTTTATTCATTTATCCTACTCTTCTTTACTGGAAATAGAAAATTTATTTCCAGTGTAACCATGTGCGTAATAGGAGTAAAAATATATTCATGCTTAGTTTTGAAAAATATGCATTGAAATACATGAAAGCATGAAAAACCAATTGTTTTGATAATGCAATTAACAAATAAGGTGATTTGATCCTTGATTGGAACCATCTTTCAATAAGGCCATGGCATTCTTGATTCCTTTCTTGGTTTAAATCACATTGAATATCCTCCTTTGTTATGCATTCCTCAATTTTATATTCTACTATTTTCTCCCCATCAAAGTATTGCATGATTCTTTAGTCCCTTCAACACAAGAGGAATCAAAAGAGACTTGAAGATCTTCTTCTGGAGGTGGAGAGACAGACAAGTTTTTGAATGCAGTTAATTTATACTCTTCCTGAGAAGTAGATATCCCAATTGTTGCTAAGATTTGGGAAATTCCTTGGAAGGACATTCTCCAAACTCCTTAACTGTCTATGAATTACCCCAACTAGTTAATAATTCCTATCATGCACACATATTAGTACGAAGTTTTGAAAAAATATTAAAATCTAAAATGCAAAATGAGTTTACATGCCTTTAACCATGCATCCAAAAATGAATGCAACTATAATGTGCTTTCTAAACTTCAAAATAAACACCTATGTATACCTCCCTGGAAACTGCGCCAAAATGTTGGGTGATTTAATTGCGAGTTAAATCCATTTCATTAATTTCCAACCCAAGGTTCGTAGAATTGATGATGTATACCTGTACTATATGTACTAGGTGGTTATTTATTAGAATAAATTAATCTAATGAAATTAAAACTAATTACCAAACAAGTTAAATCAATCTAATCCAAACCAAACCAAACATAAAGAAATTGAAATCACACTTTCATAAAGGAAATCACACTTGCTTGAAATTGAAATCACACTTGCTTAAATGAAATCAGACCACACTTGCATAAATGAAATCACACCACACTTGCATAATTGAAATAACTCTTGCTAAATTGAAATCACACTCACACTTGCATAATTGAAATCACACTTGCTGGAAAGTAAATCACACTTGCTGAAATGAAATCACACTTATTGAAAGTAAAAGCGCACTTGCATGAAAAGAAATGAAATAAAAAAAAACTATACTATGTTACCAATATGTACAAAGATGTGCAAATTGTGGTTGATGGGGGGCCTCCATTCCTCACCAAGCACACTAAACAAATGATCACATATTGGAGATCAAAGTGGTAATATGTATTTCATAAAATGAGTTACAATATATTACAACAATTCTCTCTCCTCACTTTAAAAACCACATGGATGGAACTTGGAACCTCTAACTAGTAACTAATACTAACACTAAAAACAAAACTAATTATTTAACAAGTTTGACAGCTAACTACACAACCCTTTGTATGACGGGTGCACTCCTATTTATACAAAATTTGAGGATAACTATTCAATAAATAGAAATCCTCAAATCTCTCATAAATCCACATTTATCTCTTTGTGGTTACAGCCAATCACGTAAAAATGTAAGATACAAATCCTCTTATCCATGATTCTTCTCCTTTGAGTATGTAGTTAATGATCCACATCTTGTACAATTCTTCTACAAATCTTCATGAGTTGGAATTTGAAATTCGAATTTGTTGTTGGGTGGCCAAGTAGGATCCTTCTAGAATCTCCAGGTAGGCCTACAACATCACAAAACTCATAAAAAATTTAGATATATATGAAAACATATTAATTTCATAATATTTAATCACAAATTCACTTTAAATACTTAAAATTAATGACTTGCAAAATATTAATGTTTAACCCATATGATAATGAAAATGGTTACTTAGTGTAAGGTTAGGGGCTATAGAGTTATGGAATGAGGGTAAAATGATGGAAATGAAGTTGAAAGTGGATGACATTTTGGAGGCCCAACAGCTGGGTAGCAATGACCCAATAATGCAAAAAAGGCTAGAAGAAGACATGCTAGCCACGATAGGAGCTTTGACAAAAACGTTGTCAAAAGAGTAACTCCTCTACCCCATTCTTAGACCAAATTAAATGCTACAATTTTGGAAAATTTGGGCACAAGAGAGATGGCTGTAAAAATGAGAAGAAATGGCATGCTCCTCAACATATGCATGCAAATTAGCAGCTCAGGACTTGGAGACAAAAACGAAGATAAGAGAAAATGAATACAAGTTTGTCTTCAATGCTCAATATCAAAAGAGCAAGATGAAAAGAGGAGGAAGAAATAAGGAGAATGATCCTCTTACTCGTGTGATGGTGTTGGCTTGAGGGGGCCTAACCTAGGTTCATCGTTAGTTAGCCAAACAAATCCCTACACTACTGGCCCTTTCAGCATCAGCCCGCGGAGCGCAGACTGAAATCTCACCGGAAGCAGTATAGGGGGATGCTCGAACGAAGTTTCCGCACCCTTGAGATGGTTGTGATGTCGGTTTATTCCAACTATAACTACCTTCATGCAAGTTTTGTATCCCTTTGATCTACCCTTCGGTACCTTTACGAAATGTTAAAATCAGCTTTCATGTAGCCCTAACCAGGGGCCGAAGTCCTTTTGCATTGCTAGGGAAACGAACTGCACTATCTCTCAAACTACACTAAGTATCTTACTTATCTTCTTACAAATCTTAATTAGATTTGTGTAAACAAATGTTCTTACTTGCGTTCACTTACCCAACACACTTACATATATTCACGCATCATATAAGCATTAGAAGTGAAATTTATACCCAATATAACATATGCATAAATAGGAAATAAAAATACAGAATTTATAGAATACTTCTCTTTATTGATAATTCCAGATGATTACAAACTTGACTTTCCCTACGCACTCAGTTGCAGGGGTTTGCGCACTCAATTGTGGACTTCTAGGCCTCTGCACACTCAGCTACAGAACCTCTACCTATGCTACGACCCAAGATTTAGACTTCTACTTCTGAGCTATCTCTCATACATCATATCTTCCGCGTTAGTGATAATGCGATCAAACTACTTAGAGCTTTGCTTTATTTATACAATCCCATGGTCCGCGGACCATGGGTAGATCATCTACAATCGACATTACATTATCAAAATAAGGGCAGACAACACTATGACTTTTTAACAACTACGCGCTCTGCGACCACAAAATGCAAAGTCTTTACATTTAGATTACAAAATTGGACCAAAATATGGGAATTTTAGCCCTAAAACTTCCCTTGGGGGATCCCGTGCCCAACAGGCCCCCAACACAAACATCGTGACTCACCCTCAAGTCACTCTGCAAGTGCGGAGATCTTAGCGCGAAGACCTCCTAGCTATATTTGAATTGCTACAACTTTGACAATGCACTGAGTAGCCGCCTGCCAGACTTCTTCTATGTGTTGTTTGGTGACTGCTGCTGCTGAACTATTGCCCTGAATCCTCTACTGAGTTGCTTGTAGTTATGTGAGCTTTGCTTCAATGGAGGCTATAATTGTATAAGCCTTGTCGATCCATGGTTGTAGGCACGCTTTTAAGACCGCTTCTTTGTGCCGAGTGGCATCCACCTGTTCCTTGAGCACCTTTGTCTACTGTATCTATGCAAGCCTTTGTGTAAGGGAAACCATATGTGTGGTCCCTTTTACTTCGTCATACATCTTTTGTAGCTCGCGCGCCTCTATTTATAGGCGATCTACATTCGGGTCCTCCTGCAGGGTGGTTAAGACCTCGAATGATTGTTCAAAAAGCAGCATGCAGTCTGCCACTGCACTGTCAATTGTCGTTATTGCTATTGTGACTGTGGTGGTACATTGTTCTATGACCTTTGGCAGAATTGAAGGCTGAGCCCTCAACTACAACTCTGTGATCTACAGGTTCAGCTCTAGCTGAACCCTGGGCATCTCTGCTCTTGCGTCGCACACCCTTGTAGCTAATTTACAGACGCGCACCTCCACTAGTTCTTCTCCCTGAATGTCCAACTCCGGGACCATCCGGTAGGCTTCCTCCACAACGTTCATTATCTATTTGTTCTGCTCCACTGCCTCGTTACGCTGCAGACCCAACTACTCAATGTTGATGCACTGCGCTCATTACCTGTAGAGCACAACTCTCCTTGGCCCAAAGTTCTGTGGTGACTCCATCCTGTAAGAGGTAGATCGTCTCATGAGGGAGTGCATACATCTTCAACCCTACCCCTTTCAAACTACTCACCATGGGTCTGTCGACCTCCTTCTCTATAGTAAGTGCCCCATCTGGTAGCACTATCATGTTGGTCACCCTTGTGTGCAACATCTCTTTGGCAACTGAAGTGCCGACTACGAGGCTGATGGACACTGTGCCAGCTTGTGAAGTGTAAACTCGCAACTCCTTTATTTCTTTTTGGAGAACCCCCAATACCAGCTGCTGCTACTCTTCAAATTGTTGGAGGGCCTCCGTGGTGACATCCCTCACCATTTCGCCGATATCATGTAGATCCCCCTCAGTGAGGGTGATTGGGTCGAAAGAATTCTTTGATACATTTGTTTTCTTTTGTGGCACTGTATGCTCTCACGGTCGTGGATGCTTGAGCTGGGTGGACATCATCTGCGGGTCCGCACCACCTTTTTTTTGTCTATCTTTGGTTTGGGTGAAGGTTACTTATGTCCTTCACGCTCTTCTTCTCCTGTTTTCTATTTTTCTGCTAACTTCGCAGCGTCACGCGCTACCTGGGCCTTAGCTGCTTCTTCCTCTTTTCTACGCTTTTCTGCCAGCTGCACGATTCAAAGCTTTGTCTCTTCCTTATTGCACTACACGACGGACTTGTCCTTTTCCACCGCAAATCCAGCTGGAGTGCGCCACTCCAATAGCCAAGACTCAAGGACAGCGAATATCACATCGTTGGTTGCCAGGTATGGTAAATCATGCCACATCTTTCTAGGGTCCTTCCATGCCTTGATGAAGACACGATGGAAATCTGCTCTGAACTCTTCAAAGCTCTACAAATTGTTGTATGCTATGAGCGACAACCGTGGCTTGCAATTGATCCCCATCTAGATATTCATCTCCAGTAAAACCTAGAATATCTTTCTTTATCTGATACACTGTGCATCCTTAGTCGCCCATAGTGAAGCGTAATTTTCTACCTCTGGAAGGTCCAACGCGACTGAAGGGAACTGGCTATCTTCGGGCAGCTCCCATGCCACCAGTACTATCGAAAACATGAGCCACATGTAATGAAACATTTTTCCCTGCTCCTGTGCCTTGCGATAGTTCGTAAGGAACTCGTCGCATAGATAGTTCACCTAGTTGAACTGGACTCCTTCTGCATATTGAGCCGCTAGTGCAACCATTGGCCTGGGCACCTCATCCGTGCAGCACTTCCACATCACCTTCCCTGCTAATATTTGTGTCATGACCTTGATTGCAGCGTTGTTAATGCTGGAGATGGCATATCATTGCCTCTTCTTCTCCAGCTTGAACTTCTTCTTCATCGCTTCCACAAGGGCCAACTCACCACCTTTTCCTTCTGAAATGTTTGTTGGATCCTCCCTTGAGTAAGGTAGTCGTGTAATCCAGTGAATCAGATGGTCTGTGATGGGGATGGTCTCCTCTAGCCACAACCACCCATCATGCACCAAGCAGAGCAGTTGCCTGACGATGAAGATGGTCACTGGGGTGTGGTGGTGTTAAAATTGGCAACTAGGGAAAAACTCCATGTGGGTCATCTTATTATGGCAGCTGATATTTTTATAGGATCCCTCTCATCGAGAGGTGTAGGATCAATCTAAATATCATCCGATTTCGACAAGTATTCATGGATTTATGAATTTATTTGTGTTATAAGATATATTGTCAAGTAGGCCAACATCTTACGTAGGCTCAGAAGCCCAATAGACATGTTTATTCATCATCTACATTTTAGTATAAATAGAAGAGGATTTGAAGTCATATTGACATACTCTTGATGTGATCTTCTCTCCACTCTTTGGGTTTTTGGAGAAGGAGAAATGCTGAGAGTATACGCTAGTGTATGATGCTCTAGACGCAGGTCATAAAGAGAGGACATACACAGGTCATAAAGACACTTATGTACAGGTCATGGAGACCTTATACGCTGTCTTTATACGTTGTTCATAATGGATATTATATGTTGGTCATTGTGAATGTTATACGATGTTCTTATACGCTATTCTAGAAGTCATTTATACGCAAGGCAAAGAGACTCCCTACACACAGTGACTGTCATACAGCCACAGTCATAACCGTAGTCACAAGGAGGTGAAGCCACAGTTAAGGCATGGAGCTACAATCATGAAGAAGAGGAGCCACAGCAATGAGAAGGTGTAGCCACAATCAACGCATGAAGCCGCAACAATAAGGAGGTGTAGCCACAGTCAATGCATGAAGCCACAGTCTTGGAAAGGGAAGTCGCAGTCATGAAGAAAGTAGACACACTTATGAAGAGAGGAGCCATAGATTTTGACTGCACCTAGTTTGGGTTTTAGGTGTAGTCACAACCTCGATGCATGGAGCAATGAATAAGTTCTCCGCAGTAAAGTCTGGGTACACTTAAGATCTGAAGGTATTATCCACAGCAAAGTTTGGGCATGTCACTCTCGGCATATCTATCTAGAATAAAAGGATCAAGACAAGTTTCAAATGTGGACATAAAGATCATGAAGGTATTCCTGCAGTAGGCAGTAGTCAATCTCAGTGATGATCACAGGGATACAGAGAGATCATACATCACAGTGAGACACGGATCTATATCTCACTGTCTCGGTATAAGGATCAGTATCAGAGTCTATATGAAGAAACAATTCTAAAGCTCCAACAAACTAGCAATGGAGGAATGATATAATAACTAGGACTACTTGATGAAAAGAATTAATGAGGATTATTGTCTCAATGATGATGAAGATATAAGGCACAATCATCATGTTGAAGAAGACCTCGTAGACATAATGTCAAGGTTGATCTCAGTGATACTCTAGTGATGGCTTTAATGGTGCAACAATGAGGAGGACCTGTATAGCATGGTGTCACACGGTTATGTGCTATACAACATGGTGTCACATGGTTATGTGCAGCAAATGGATGAAAATCAGCACTCTGATAGGTGAAGGAATCACCTTAGAGAATCAGTTGAAGCAATATGTCTTCAACTGATCTCATGTGATATCAAAAGTCAAAATATTGACTTCTATTGTAAATGTACTATCTCTCTCACTTTCTCTACTAAACTTTGAAGAACATAAAAGAAGAATTGATCAAGGTTTCCCCACATTTGGGTTTGTCCCTAGCTAGCACCACATCTTGTGTCCCCTTGTCTTGGCTTATCTTCTGCGATTTATATTTATGTTCCATCTGCAGTTAATTTTATGCTGACGTGATTGCTAATCTGAAAAAAGAAATTGATATAACTTTCTCTAGCATAGAACATACCTAAAATTAACATGGTATCAAATCTGAGGTGAAGACAATGCCCAAGCAAGAATGAAAGAGCAATCACCAAAGACAGTCGAGACCAGACAAAAGGATTAATGGGTTCCACATCTCTCTTCTAAGTTCACCAAGGGTGAAGTTGAAGCATAGCATATTATTAGAATGGCGCAGCGGAAGTTTCTGATGGCCCATCTAAAGATCACTTCATTAGGAAGTTCGGATCTAAGGGTGGAAGGAAAGGTGGATGCCTTGGTTGCAATAAGTTCGACCATTATGCGAAGGAGTGTCTGAGACACATCCCTTGATGAAGATAACAATCAATCCAAGGACATCTTCAATGATCAAAAGGTAATGTAGGTCATCAAGGAAATGGTCAACTCTTCAAAGAAAGCAAGGAACCCTAGGCACTTCATCGAATAGAAGGGTGAACTCTTTAATCTGGTAGAGATAGAAACAATCTTGGGATTATAATTGGAGCTAATGCCACCTATCCTAGAAAGGGTGTAGGGAATGTTACCCCTTAATTGAATGAGGGTAACTCGATTCATTTACAGAATCTACTTTATGTACCTGATCGCAAGAAGAACCTGGTGTCCATTTCAGGGATGGAAGTCAAAGGTTACAGGATGGCACTCATCGATGGAAAGGTACGTGTTTGAAAATAGATTTTTCAAAGATGTTTTTTAGTTCAGGGTTGTGTCGGGTTGTAGGAAGTCCATTGGGGACCATGTACATTAACACAACACCGGAGGTCTATGAGTCAGATGGTGACAGGGATGCATGAATTCAAAAAGAAAAATCTTATAAGCGGACCATTCCCCTCATGCAGCAGGTCCTCAGGTTTGGAAAAACCCGAGGAGTTTGAGATTCATGATCGGGAATATCATGTATATAGGTGGAAGAAAGCCCTCTATGGCTTGAAGTAAAACACTTCGGGCGTAGTATGAGAGGATTGATAGCTGTCTGATGAAGCTAAGATTCACTAGGAGTGAAACCGACCCAAACCATTACCCAAAGGTTGTGGATGATAAACCTCTCATACTGGAACCTTATGAGAACGACTTATTTCTAACAGGTGCAGACCCTCTCATTTGCAGAAGTAAGAGGGAGTTGGATTCCATATATGGAATGATAAACTGCAAGTCCATGACTACCTCGAGGATCTTAACTTTCAGAAGTTATATGGTGATGATGTTGGACCAAATTTGGGAAATGCCTATGAGTCTCATAAACTCATTCATGCTGATGTTCTTGGTGAACCTTCGTCCGGACATATGTTTTGCAGTTAGCATGGTGAGCTCATATTTGGTTGAGCTTAACTAGATTGGTGCCTAGAATCTTCTGAGATATCTTCAGGGCACAATCTCTCATGGAATATGAAACCACATGATTATTCGAATGTTGAGTGGGCAAGAAGCGTGCAGGATCACTAGATCACTTCTCAGTGTTGGTTCTCCTTGGATTCTGCTTCGATATCATGGATGAGCAGAAAGTAGAAGTCGGTTGCTATAAGCACAGCAGAGACCGAATACATAGCTATGAGTATGACCTCATGTGAAGCTACATTGTTGCGGAAGCTCTTAAGTGAGTTGTTTGTTCACATGATGAATACCAATGTGATTCTCTGTGACAAGAAGAGGTGGGATTCGATTATTGAGGAATCCCGTATTCGATGACTGCTCCAGCAGATAAACATCAGATACTGCCTTATCTGGGATATGGTAAGTCGATGAGCAAGGAGGCTCCATCGCATTGAGACTGATGTACAAGTCGCAGACATTTTATCAAAACCTCGGAAAGGTAAAATATGTGACTTTCCCGAATGACTTGGTGTCATTGAGAGAGGTCGTCTTATAAGGGTCCTGCATGTAGCATGCACTAAGTTCTGGTAGCTCTGGGGGGCGCGGGGCACTTCTTGGAGCAACATATGACCACAGGGTGACTCACCATCCCCTGGTGGTGCACTTGTACAGGGTAAAAGAATCAAAACTTTCCCTGTGACACCCCATGGCGACTATGTAGTAGGATGATTAGTTCTCCTGTGAGGTCTGGATGATGTGTTCTCTATGAAGATTGTGTAGCAAGATTATTAGTTCTCTTGTGAGGTCTTGATAATGTGTTCTCCATGACGGTTGTGTAGCAAGATGATTAGTTCTCCTATGAGGCCTGGATGATGTGTTATCCATGGCGATTGTGGAACATGATGATTTGCTCTCCTGTGGGCCAGGATGATTAGTTCTCTATGGCATCCAATGGACAGGATGATTCACTCTCCTGTGGACAGGATGATTATTTTTGCTATCGAGGCATCTTACCCATGCAATCTGGGACTCATAGGAAGTACCTCTCATCTGATCAATGAGCAGGGAAATGAGGATAGGGACCATAGTATTACCAATGGATGCATCATTGTATCTACCATACTCCCTATGCTAGGATGACCTTCATTGATCTGGGATCAATGGTGCTAGTTTGGGACCAGTGGTACACACTTTGAGACTGACTTTAGGTCAGTGGAGAATGGTATGACACATTCTTGATCAATTCTTCTTCTTCATGGTTCAACAGAGCTAAGCAGAGCTGAGCAGAGCTAGGAGAGCTGAGCAGAGCCAGCAGAGCTAAGCAGAGCTAGCAAAGCTTAGTAGAGTTGAGCAGAGTAGTGCAGGGCACTGATGGCAGAGAGTACAATCGCACATATGGATCAGTGGATGGAGTTCTCCCTAGTTGAGAGGGAGTGTTAAAATTGGCAACTAGGGCCAAACTCCATGTGGGTCATCTTATTTATGGCAGTTGATATTTTTATTGGATCCCTCTCATCGAGAGGTGTAGGATTTATCTAAATATCATCCGATTCTGACAAGTATTTATGGAGTTATGAATTTATTTGTGTTACAAGATATATTGTCAAGTCGGCCAACATCTTATGTAGGCTCAGAAGCCCAATGGACATGTCTATTCATCATCTACGTTTTAGTATAAATAGAAGAGGATTTGAAGTCATTTTGACATACCCTTGATGTGATCTTCTCCACACTCTTTGGGTTTTTGGAGAAGGAGAAACGCTAAGAGTATACGCTAGTGTATGATTCCCTAACCGCAGGTCATAAAGACAGGGCATATGCAGGTCATAAAGACACTTATGTACAGGTCATGGAGACCTTATACGCTGTCTTTATACGCTGTTCATAATGGATATTATAAGCTAATTATTGTGAATGTTATACGATGTTCTTATACACTATTTTGGAAGTCATTTATACGTAGGGTAGAGAGACTCCCTACATGCAGTGACTGTCATACAGTCGCAGTCATAACTGCAATCACAAGGAGTTGAAGCCGCAGTTAAGGCATGGAGCTGCAGTCACAAAGAAGAGGAGCAGCAACAATGAGGGGGTGTAGCCACAATTAACGCATGAAGCCGCAGTATTGGAAAGGGAAGTCGTAGTCATGAAAAAAGCAGATGCAGTTATGAAGAGAGGAGCCGCAGGGTTTGACTACACCTGATTTGGGTTTTAGGTGCAGTCACAACCTCGATGCATGGAGCAATGAATAAGTTCTCCACAAAAAATTCTGGGTACACTTAAGATCTGAATGTAGTATCCACAGAAAAGTCTGGGCATGTCACTCTCGACATATCTATCTAGAATAAAAGGATCAAGATAAGTTTCGGATGTGGACATAAAAATCATGAAGGTATTCCTGCAGTAGACAGCAGTCAATCTCGGTGATGATCACAGGGATACAGAGAGATCATACATCACAGTGAGATACGGATCTATATATCACTGTCTCAGCATAAGAAACATTATCACAATCTATATGAAGAAACGGTCCTAAAGCTCTAGGAAACTAGTAATGGAGGAATGATATAATAACTAGGACTATTTGATGAAAAGCATAAATGAGGATCATTGTCTCAAGGATGATGAAGATATAAGGCATAGTCATCATGTTGAATAAGACCTCGTTGACATAATGTCAAGGCTGATCTCAGTGATACTGTAGTGATGGCTTCAATGGTGCAACAATGAGTAGGACATGTAAAACATGGTGTCACACGGTTATGTGCGGTACAACATGGTGTCACACAGTTATGTGCAGCAAATGGATGAAAGGTAGCACTTTGATAGGTGAAGGAGTCACCTTAGAGAATCAGTTGAAGCAATATGTCTTCAACTGATCTCATACGATATCAAAAGTCAAAATATTGACTTCTATTGTAAATGTACTATCTCTCTCACTTTCCCTACTGAACTTTCAAGAACATAAAAAAATAATTGATTAAGGGTTTCCCCACATTGGGGTTTGTCCCTGGTTGGCGCCACATCTTGTGTCCTCTTGTCTTGGCTTGTATTCTGAAATTTATATTTATGTTCTATCTACAGTTTACTTTATGCTAATGTGATTGCTAATCTGGAAAAACAAATTCATATAAATTTCTCTAGCATAGAACATACCTAAAATTAACAGGTGGTAATGCGACACCTAGAGCAGGTTTAGCAACCCTGCTTTTTCTACACCTTAGAGCCATGTCTGTGGCTCCAATTTAATTTTTCCAACAACTGCGTCAATCCTCTAGTGCATTAGCTTCTCAGTCACTAAATGCAGGAACTTCTCGTGGTCTGTGAGGTCCCAATCTTCAAATTTCAACACAGGAACCCGTCCCAAGTGCGGTCCCTCAAAAATAATATCATTTGGGAGCATCGGAGTTTGCAGAGAGCTCTTGCTCTCAATTATGTCCTTCGGCACCTTGGCTTTACCCTTGCACAGAGGAACACATTCAGGTAATCGTGTAATAGGGTCCGCACCCTGGGTTTCAACTTCCATCTCTACATCCTCCTCATCCACCAAGATTTCTTCAAATTCCTCCTCTTCTTCGGCCTCCAGGTTAATGGCCTTCCCCTTTTCCTGCAAGGTGAGTTTAGTCCTCTATGGGTTTCTAGGCGAGACACGCACCGGGATCATATCTTGCTTATCCTTCTTCGGCCTTGGTGTTCTAGGTGATTTAGGTACTTCAACTATCGCTCTGGCGCTCTCTAGGGCTTCTACTTCCGCAATTTCCTGCGCAACTTCTATGGGTGTTGACATCAGTCTACTTAAAAGGTCTTGCATCTCCTTTGGAAATGTTTCAAACATTGAACTTGCTCTCAAAGCCTGAAAGTTCAAAAGGTCCATATACACTTGATAGTGCAACAACTCAGTTCTCAAAATGCAAAGTGTTTTTCGCTGGACAACCACCTGTAATTTATAAGGCCTTTTGAATTTGAATTCAACCATTCCCCCCACATTCGGCCCATTAATGCTAGATTGGTGGCAGATTTTCAAGAATCTAATCCATAAATTTCACCTTAAATGCCTATCGCCTGCTCCATTTGGCCTCAAACCAACCATCAAATCATGAATAGTGACTTTAACAACCACTTTCCGACAGACCTGCACGCTAGCACAATTGTCTTCACGCAGTCATAGACCCTGTGACACTTTGCTACTGTGCGCAGTCCTAACATCACACAACACCCGGGAAGTGTAGTTTATAGTCCCGCGCTTCCTTTCAACTGCCTAGATCACTAAGATTGTGTTACTTCCATATAGTCACATCACCTGATCACCGGTGTATGGCTTGAAGCGACTACCATTCACCTTTCCTGGAAGGGTTCTCCATTTAACTTGACCAGTTGTACCGCACCTCCGTCGGTAATCTCCTTAATAATATACGGCCCTAACCAGTGCATCCTGAACTTTCTGGGGAATTTATCAAACTTACTATCATACAATAAAACTGGATCGTTTACCTTGAATGTGTGCAGCTTGATGTGTCGGTCATGCCATTCCTTTTCACACTGGTTTTGGACCTGCTGGTGAAATCCATTCAAAAATCGTTCTTCTTCAAGCTCATCCAACTCCGCAAGCCTCTCCTACAGGGCCCTATGATCCTTCATACCTGTGAGCATTGCTATGCGCAGACTAGGCACGATGTATTCCATAGGCATTACGACTTCCACTCCATAGACAATCCTAGAAGGTGTCTGTCCCATAAACTTCTTGCATGTTGTCCGATAAGCCGATAACACTGCAGGTACGCGTAGGTCCCAATCACTTCGCTGCGCATTGCATACCTTGGTTAGCACGTTTTCAAGCACTTTGTTGAATGCCTCCATTGTCCCATTAGCCTGTGGGTGATAAGGTGTGCTCTTCTGGTGATACACCTAAAATTCCTTCGTTAGTGCATTGATCATCTCATTCAGGAAGTGTGTACCACGATCGCTCATCAAGATATTTGGACAACCGAATCACATCAATACATGCTCAAATAGAAACTCTACATTTGTTACGCCTGTCCAATCCTTCACCAGCTGTGCTTCAGCCCAACGAGTAAAATACTCCATTGCAGTGATAATATACCTCGCGCCTGTCTTTCCTTGAGGTTTAATGGGTCCTACAAAATCTATTGCCTACTTTTCAAAACGTTGCAAATGTCATTTGCGGATTCAAAGGAATTTCATCCCTCCGCAATGGCCTTCCTCTCTACTGACATACATCACACGCCTTGTAATATGCTTTAGAATCCTGATGAAGGGTTGGCCACCACAACCTGGCGCGTAAAATATTCTACGTGGTTACTCTTCCTACATAATGTCCTCCCGCGGCACCCCCATGAGCATCGACGAGGATGCTTCTTTGTTCAAACTCAGGCACATACCTTCGTAGTATTTCATCATTCCCCATCTTGTATAGATGCCCAGCAATGACAGAGAAGTCTACTGTGCGCACCACTAATTCCTTCTTCAATTGGACAGAGTATCCTTCCAGAGTAGTCCCAGTTGTTAGAAAGTGTATTATATCCTCCAAATTTTCATCCGCGACACACACAACAAAGAGTTGCGCGTCAGGTAATCCTTCCTCCAAACTAGTAGGTTCTTCCCCTGTCTCGATGTGTGACAGGTGGCCAGGTCATGCGTTCAATCATCCAAGCTTTAAAACAACTTTAAAATCATATCGTTGGAACAATAAAATCCATCTGCAAATTCGCCCCCCAACAAAGGCTTATTGACCAGGTAATTTGGCACGGAGTACATGTGCATTTGCTTATGTTGGGGTTATTTCCCATAGGCCTGTGTCCACTTGGCCAAATACATGTGTGGATCATCCCGCCCATCATACTTGTCTTCCAGTCGCATCTTAGGCTTCCCAAATCATGCTCATCATTCTCCTACATTCGCGCCAATCATCAAAGCTTCCTTTGTGTGTACCATTAAGAGTTGGGCTAAATGCTTTACACAGAAAAGGAAAAAGAGCCTATGTGTTTTCAGCCCTTCTTGATAATCGATGGACTGTGTTCTCTAAAGCCCTCATAGGTGGAATAGAAACCAGCCTATCTGATGGTCCTGTCCAATATGATGTATACCCTGATTTTTCTGTTTCTTTGTCAGACCCCCATATCCTCAAATGTTTAACTTTGGGAGTACAGACAAAAGGCTATGAGCATTTCAGGTCAAAATCCAAAAATATGACCATCTTTTTTATCACTTGTGTGAGATTTTATAATACGACCATTCCAGCTGTTTTGCATTCCCCTCCTGATGGCACTGTCACTCTAATTCAATATGACTCCTCTTGTAATCCAGTAGCACCTGTGCCTATCTCCAGAAATGACCTTTGCCCTCCTGATTGGATAACAAACTGGGCAAAACCAGTCAAAAGACCCATTGCTACTGCACAATCAATAATTACTGAATTAGATGACCAGGTAATCACTCGATTTCCCCGAGAGCATAAAGAAGAAAGTAGTAGACCCTCTGTATCTGCTATTCCGACGACAATAAATAATCAATTACAGCCTGTACAGCCTCAGCCCCAACAACAGATTGTAATCGATCCTGCTGTCTTTGAGTCTTTGAAAAAATTATTTACTCAGTCACCAGAAAGCTCAGTTTTCAGTTATGTTTGTGATCACCCTCACTGTTCAAAAACCTTCTATCAATATTCGTCTGATCCTCCAACACCTCATGGTGACTCTTCTAAAAGAACCAATATGATAAGATTCACTCCTTCGTCTGACTCTTCTAAAGAAAGCTATAAGCGTGTCACATTTTTTAACCCACAAGAAGAACTCCTTGTACAAACTGTTTCAAGTTCTTCTACCAAAGGCCTTGGGTATGAAAAAGATTTGCCTATTCCTTCCTATCGAAGAAGTCCCATTGACAACATTCCAAAGCATGTTGAAATTCCCTCTGATTCTGAGATTATGGCCTTTCTAAAAATCTTTAAAGGCATTAGCCCCTATGATCCAGAGGATGCTTGGAAGAAGAAAATTTTCCATTGGGATATGTTCACTCATGAGAAAGAACATCTGTATCTGCAAGAAGTCAGACTTCTTGAAAAAAATGACAGGCCTGCTTTCAACAAGCAGAATGTAGATAAATGGAAAGAATGGATGCAAGCAAATAACCAATGGATATCATTCTATGAATGGTATTACCCTTCTGCAAACATTATAGAAGAATATTTAATGAAGTAGTTCAGGAATCAAGCCAAGCATAAAAAGATTAAAGATTCTCAAAAATTTGTAGAAGAAAAAATGTCTGAAAATCCTGTTGTTATTCCTCCTCCTCTCAAAGCCCCTGTTTTTGGACCAAAGATCCATAGTATGCTAGCCAAGCCAAATATTCCAAGATCTTTGATAGCAATAAGGCAACAAGGAGAAGAATTGATCAGAAAAATTTGTTTACAATTCCAAGTAAATATGATAAGGTCAGGAACTCCTAACAAGCATAAATGGGAGCTCCTTGATGGTTCAATTTTTGAAACTGATACAAAATTTCCTCCTTGGAAAAACTTTATTATTAGAAGCCAGGATGGGAAATTGTACAGAGTTCTTCCCTCTCATCCCGATGACCCCTCTATAGTAGCCAAAGATTCCATTGCTGCTGTTATCACAAAACCATTACTGATGGCTGCTAATCAGTAAGACCTTATGTAACTATTTCAGACCAGACTTTTAGTTAAGGATTAGCCTCCCTAACCTGAGAGGGCTCTCTCAAAATAAAATATTGATTTATCTTTAAGCACAAAGAGGGCTAACTCTTGAAATGAAAATTTAGTAAA